>JZKD02S1311332.1:0-11881 GCA_000966675.3 Picea glauca
AATTTTGTATAGTATATAAATGCAAATGAATAAACATATTTGACATAGATCTATATGTCTAATCTATCAAACAAATAAGGAAACTGTTGACGCATCTTATATGCGTCCTCCCAGGTAGTCAAGTGTGGACTATATTTGTCCCACTGAACCTTGACATGATTGAATATTCGACGTCGTAGCTGTCGAATGCAATGGTCCATAATGCGAATTGGATCCGCCATGAGAGCACCCTCGTCCGACACCTGCAAAGAACTCATGTCAATAGTGTGTGAAGGATCATTAACATAATGTTTCAATACAGATACATGAAATACATCATGCATATTCCTCAAAGAATCAAGAAAGGCTAGTCGATATTCCATGTGTCCTTTCTTTTCCACAACTTTAAAAGGTCCCACAAACCTAGGAGAGAGTTTAACACCCTTTCCAAACTTGATCGAACTCTTGTGCAGTTTTACCTGCAAGAAAACTATGTCTCCAACTTCATAACTGCGATCAATGCGATGCGCATCAACATATTTCTTCTATTGATCTTGTGCTTTTTTAATCCTCTGTCTTATCAATTGCATCTGTTCTTCCATTTATTGAATCGCTTCGGTTCCTACCAGGACCCTCTCCTCAAGTCAACTCCAAACTCAACGACATTTGACAGGGTCTCCCATAAAGAAACTCAAATGGGGCCATCTTAATTATACTCTGATAGTTGTTCTTGTATGCAAACTCTACTAGTGGCAAGAAATATTCCCAACGTTTTTGTTGATCCATTACATACATACGCAACATATCCTCCGAAATTCGGTTCGTTCTCTCTATTTTTCTATCTATCTCAGGGTGATACGTTGTACTAAAATTCAGTTGTGTTCCCAAAGCCTCTTGGAAACTGGATCAAAACTGTCCTGTAAACACTGATCCTCGATCGGATATGATCCTTCTTGGTACTCCATGTAATCTCACAATCTCACTGACAAATAATCTTGCTATGTATGGTGCCTGATACATCATATGTACTAGAATAAAGTGTGCACTCTTCATCAGAGTTTCCACTACTACGGAAATAGAATCATGCCTCCTTGTCATTAGTGGCAATCCAATGATAAATTTCATCGAAACAACCTCCCATTTTGATTCCAGAACAATGTGTGGCTGTAACAATCCTGTTGGATGTCTATGTTCAGCCTTCACTTGTTGATATTCTAGACATCTCTCCACGTAACTAACTATGTCCTCTTTCATTCCTTTCCAGAAGAATAAAGGCTTAAAGTTTCCTTCATCTTCATGACTCTCGGATAATCCATGTGCACTTATCTATGCGCTTCACTTAATATCAAACTTCTTAATTCATTGTTAGATGGTACGCAAATTCTTCCATTAAATATCAACAATCCATCATTGTCTAATGAATAACCTTCATACTTCATTACCATCATGGTATCTTGTCCAATATTATCCTTAACTTCTTTATACCTGTCATTGTCGATATGTAAAGTTAGAATCTTTTCTCTAAGATTCATATTAAGAGGTATTACTGAGAATATATGTGGTCTCTGACTCAATGCATCTGCCACTTTGTTCACCATTCCTTTAATGTAAGTAATCTCAAAGTCGTATGCACTAAGTAATTACGACCAACGCCTTTGTCGCGTGTTCAAGTCACTTTGCATAAATATATGCTGCAATCCACAATGATTTGTCTTTAATTCATTTTTTTTTCAAATCAAATAATGTATCCAAACTCTAAATGCATATACAATTGATAATAACTCCAAGCCGTGTGCTGTGTAGTTCTCTTCATGCTTTCTCAATTTCCTTGAAATGTAAGCAATCACTTGACTGTATTGCATCAAAAATCTGCCTAAACCTTCCTTGGATGTGTTCGTGCATACTAAGAATTCCTTGTCCATGTCGGGGACCTTTACTATCAGTGTTGTCTTCAACAACTCTTTGATATTTTGAAATTCTTTCACATATTTCTCAATCCATACGAACTTCTTGTTCTTCTTCTGCAATTCCATGATCGGATTTTCTATCTTCGAAAAACCTTCAACGAATCGTCGGTAATATCTTGCTAAACCCATAATGCTGTGTACTACTTGTACATTTTTCGGTGTTGGCCATTCCATAATAGCCTCTGCTTTCATTGGATCTAGAACAATACCTTTAACAGATATGATATGTCCCAAGTAATGAATCTTTGATTGGTAAAAAGAACATTTCGATAGTTTCCCATACAATTTGTTTTCTGGTAGACATTGTAGGACCAATCTTAAATGTTCATCATGATCTTCTTTTGTCTGATAATAAATTAGTATGTCATCAATAAATACTTGAACAAACTTGTCCAAGTATTTGTGGAACACCCCATTCATCAAACGCATCAATACCCCCGGGGCGTTCATCAATCCAAACGGTAAAAATGTAAACTCATAGTGTTTGAATCTCATCTTAAATGCGTTCTTAGGGATATCTTCTTCTTTAATCCATAATTGGNCACAACTTTAAAAGGTCCCACAAACCTAGGAGAGAGTTTAACACCCTTTCCAAACTTGATCGAACTCTTGTGCGGTTTTACCTGCAAGAAAACTATGTCTCCAACTTCATAACTGCGATCAATGCGATGCGCATCAACATATTTCTTCTATTGATCTTGTGCTTTTTTAATCCTCTGTCTTATCGATTGCATCTGTTCTTCCATTTATTGAATCGCTTCGGTTCCTACCAGGACCCTCTCCTCAAGTCAACTCCAAACTCAATGACATTTGACAGGGTCTCCCATAAAGAAACTCAAATGGGGCCATCTTAATTGTACTCTGATAGTTGTTCTTGTATGCAAACTCTACTAGTGGCAAGAAATATTCCCAACGTTTTGTTGATCCATTACATACATACGCAACTTATCCTCCAAAATTCGGTTCGTTCTCTCTGTTTTTCTATCTATCTCAGGGTGATACGTTGTACTAAAATTCAGTTGTGTTCCCAAAGCCTCTTGGAAACTGGATCAAAACTGTCCTGTAAACACTGATCCTCGATCGGATATGATCCTTCTTGGTACTCCATGTAATCTCACAATCTCACTGACAAATAATCTTGCTATGTATGGTGCCTGATACATCATATGTACTAGAATAAAGTGTGCACTCTTCATCAGAGTTTCCACTACTACGGAAATAGAATCATGCCTCCTTGTCATTAGTGGCAATCCAATGATAAATTTCATCGAAACAACCTCCCATTTTGATTCCAGAACAATGTGTGGCTGTAACAATCCTGTTGGATGTCTATGTTCAGCCTTCACTTGTTGATATTCTAGACATCTCTCCACGTAACTAACTATGTCCTCTTTCATTCCTTTCCAGAAGAATAAAGGCTTAAAGTTTCCTTCATCTTCATGACTCTCGGATAATCCATGTGCACTTATCTATGCGCTTCACTTAATATCAAACTTCTTAATTCATTGTTAGATGGTACGCAAATTCTTCCATTAAATATCAACAATCCATCATTGTCTAATGAATAACCTTCATACTTCATTACCATCATGGTATCTTGTCCAATATTATCCTTAACTTCTTTATACCTGTCATTGTCGATATGTAAAGTTAGAATCTTTTCTCTAAGATTCATATTAAGAGGTATTACTGAGAATATATGTGGTCTCTGACTCAATGCATCTGCCACTTTGTTCACCATTCCTTTAATGTAAGTAATCTCAAAGTCGTATGCACTAAGTAATTACGACCAACGCCTTTGTCGCGTGTTCAAGTCACTTTGCATAAATATATGCTGCAATCCACAATGATTTGTCTTTAATTCATTTTTTTTTCAAATCAAATAATGTATCCAAACTCTAAATGCATATACAATTGATAATAACTCCAAGCCGTGTGCTGTGTAGTTCTCTTCATGCTTTCTCAATTTCCTTGAAATGTAAGCAATCACTTGACTGTATTGCATCAAAAATCTGCCTAAACCTTCCTTGGATGTGTTCGTGCATACTAAGAATTCCTTGTCCATGTCGGGGACCTTTACTATCAGTGTTGTCTTCAACAACTCTTTGATATTTTGAAATTCTTTCACATATTTCTCAATCCATACGAACTTCTTGTTCTTCTTCTGCAATTCCATGATCGGATTTTCTATCTTCGAAAAACCTTCAACGAATCGTCGGTAATATCTTGCTAAACCCATAATGCTGTGTACTACTTGTACATTTTTCGGTGTTGGCCATTCCATAATAGCCTCTGCTTTCATTGGATCTAGAACAATACCTTTAACAGATATGATATGTCCCAAGTAATGAATCTTTGATTGGTAAAAAGAACATTTCGATAGTTTCCCATACAATTTGTTTTCTGGTAGACATTGTAGGACCAATCTTAAATGTTCATCATGATCTTCTTTTGTCTGATAATAAATTAGTATGTCATCAATAAATACTTGAACAAACTTGTCCAAGTATTTGTGGAACACCCCATTCATCAAACGCATCAATACCCCCGGGGCGTTCATCAATCCAAACGGTAAAAATGTAAACTCATAGTGTTTGAATCTCATCTTAAATGCGTTCTTAGGGATATCTTCTTCTTTAATCCATAATTGGTGATATCATGATATCAAATCAATCTTCAAAAACACCGTCTCTCCCTTCATCTAGTCAAACAAATAATCTATTTTTGGCAACGGATACTAGTTCTTTATCATTTCTTTGTTCAATTGACGATAGTCAATACAAAGTCTCCACGATCCATCTTTATTTCTCACAAAAGTAACTGGTGCACCCCACAGTGACACACTTGGATGTATAAGTCCCAATTCCAACAATTCCTTCAATTGCATTTTAAACTCTTGCAATTCAGGCGTTGGCATCCGATATGGCGTTCTCACTATCGGTTCAGTTATAGGCTTCAAGTCTATTGTAATGTCCAACTCTCTTTCGGGCAGTAAACCTAGTAACTCTTTTGGAAATACATTTGCAAACTATTGCACTATAGGAAGGTTTTCTAATCTGTCTGCCTCGCCCTTTTCATTTATATATAAGATTGCATAATTCTTTCACCCCTTGCACATACTCTTTTGTAGCTGTAGGGAAGAAATAAATCTTAAGGACACCCCCTCAATCCTTCCTACAGTTGCTCTACTCTGTCCCAAGTCATCTATCAAACTTAACTGTTTTGTCTTACAGTTAAGTATCACATCATGTGATTCCAACCAATCCATACCAATCACTATGTCATAAGATTCTAATATCGTGACATATAGGTTGGCCTTCGTTACAAAATATCCCAAGTTAATGCTACAGTCCGTAACCTTTCCTCCAACTTTATGTTTGGCACTAGATTCAATTTTGACGCATCTGAACTCATCCTACTCATCTGCCTTTACCTTAATTCTCTTTAATGCTTCACTAGAGATAAATCTCTTTATAGCACCTGGATCTATCAATATACTAAAAGTTTGGTCGACGATTGTACATGACGTCTCGAGCATAGTGGATTGGTGCTTGGCCTAGAGGTTGTTCACCGCAACATGTATCATGTGGGGTTTTCCCAAATCTCCAATTGTAGTGGGTCATGATGATCTGGCTGTTCTAGCCTTCTCAACCAGATAATCTTTCTGGTAATTTGGCTCTCCACATGTATAAAATCCAGTCTTCGGTCAAGTACTCATGGTCCTTGAAGTAGAAGTTGTTGGCCTAAAAGTTCGTGATCTTGATCTGTTCTGTTGAACATGCCTAATCTATTGTTGTTGTTGTGGAAGACATTGTTGTTGCTGCTGTGGTCCTCTTTAAGGAGTCCTCTGCTGAGGAGTCTGTCGATGTCATATCGTGAAAATAGGTCCTCTAGGCATATCTTGATGCCCCAAAGTCTGTCTGGCTAGTGTCTGATGTTGTTGTGCTCCCGATGACATCTGTCAAGTCTGTCTATAAGGAKTCCTTCCATGACCCCTRTTTTTCAKCTCTTCCTCCCCTATGAGGGCCTTCTRAAYTGCATCGTGCAACGTTTGAGGCATTAAAATCCTCACCTTCRCAYRAGTGTTGAATTTAAGGCYGAACAAAAACTTGTTGACCTTTAACTTCTCTATTTTAAGATGTGGAGCATACCTAAGTARCTCCATGAATCTGGYCTSATACTATAAGTTCCCTYACTAAAGGTCTAGCATGAAATGGTTGATCTAAATCTCCAATCACTTAAAGATCRRTCTTAATTTAATGCAAACTCTGAATTCATCYAGGAATAATTTTTAAAAATTCCTAATGATTTATAAAGGTAKATTTTATTTAGAAAAWTTTTCTTATCCACCTAAGATATAAAACCATCCTGTGAGCATTAATTCATTGTAAAAGTYGAGTCTSGTCACTTAAACTATTACCCCCAAGAATCACCACATGTCGACCAAGTTGTATAGATCAAAATTTTCTAAATCTAAAAATCCAGAATCTTGTTCCCAACTTTAGTCATCGACTCACAACTCTGACCTAACATCTTGATGAGGAAGTTCCAGGATTGAAGCAATGAAGTAAAAATTAAGGCTAAGTCTTACTACTTGGTACAATAGATAACAACTACGCAAGTCTCAAGTCTGTGGGTTACAAAAACTCCAACACAATTATATCGTGGAGAAAATTACATCATATAAACTCAACCTATGTCACGATGTTAGTAATAACTTGTTGAATTTTGAAAATAAGAATAATAACTTTAAGGTGTTAATCAATTTAAAATCAAATACATAGTTCCATAGGGAAACTTCATTTAATAAATACTATGAGGCTAATTATATCGCTGACGTAGATGATGTACGTGAGATAATTTTCGACACGCCCAGAATGAGATTTCACCACTGAACCAGATCTATAAATGTTTAAGTCCACTATTAATTGTCGATAGAAGGTATCTAGGAGATTTAATCACAAGTTCATATCTTCTAAATATCCTTAATCTAAATTTAAGGGACAATAAAAAATTTCAATTATTAAGACTTGGTCAGATTCCACGATGACAATCCAACACAAACGTAATTAGGATATACGATTAGTCAGAAGGTCACCTAAAAATACGTAGAATCTTCAAAGATACCGAAATGATTTCCAACATCGTTATGTGATGTAACAAGTCTATAAATTTACTAATTGTTAGACAATAATACCATTATAAATCTTGAAACATCAACAGTTAACAATATGATTCAAAATCTCTTTAAAATTTATAACTACCTTTTAAATGAAATGTATAGACATTCAACCTGTAATTTTACTCGCTAGTAATTGGGTTCTTAGCTCGTGCATCTAATTGAGTGGTCTAATAATTATGAGTATTGCTATTTACCATTCGAATACGACAATAGATTTAAATAAACAAAATTGAATAATTGATCGATAAGAAAGTAAGCAACCAACATCCTGTTAAATTCATGTTCTCGGATAAACATAATGATTTCATTAATAAAAATAATTTCATTTACATATCCAGGAATTTACCAGTAATTCAAGTATTCAAAATCTCTACTCAAATACAAACGAAATGTTACATTCAACTGAATGAATCTCTACACAATGAAAAATAATTCAAACCATTCTACTAACAGAAAAGTTATTAAGAATCTCATGACATAATTTGTAATTTGATTTACAAAATACCAATTTAAGAGATTTGATTTACAACAGTTCAAATTTTCAACTTCTAACAATGCAACAATAGAATTTATAGTAGTATGATTTATGGTGATTCAAGTTACAACAATAGATTTACAATGATTCGATCCACAACCCCCTTTATATATATATAAATTGAATTACCACCTTTAAGTCTCAATAATAGGATTTTTGGTATTTCAATTAAACAATTTAAATCCCAATAATTGAAAATAACTCTACAGATAGAATTAAAGGGTCCTTTCATTTTTATCTCAACATTTTAAGATTCTACCTTTCCTAACTATTCTATAAGAAATCCAAATTTCTAAGTAATGACCGTAAAATAAATACCATGAACCACGAATGTTGATAACCAAAATGATATTCAATCCTGAGTAGTTGCACGACGATCCCTCTCTCGTGCCTGCTAATCCAAAAGCCTCACTAGTACCTACCAGCCAATGCTGGGGGTACTCTTCTTTCCCCTTATCCCCNGAGTCAACACTCCACTCGGTGGACCATGTGAGAAACTAAGTGATTCTAAGGAATAAGGACTCCAACTTATTGTGCACCCTTTATATTCTTCATGAGTGACTATCTTAGTCTTCCCTCAAGACATCGTGGACCTCTCAAACTAGGTAGTTGTTAACCTACAGTTTAGACCATGGTGGGTGTGCTAGTAGGCTATGATAGGGACACTTCCACACCTCTCTCTCAATGTCTGGTTTTTGTGCATGGCCCCTCTACTCCTTATGTGAGTCCGATTAGAAAGCATCGTCAAGCCTACATCCATTGATAAAAGTCACGTCAATAATCCATATACATAACTCATACTGTAATCAATCATATGTCACAAGTGCATAAAATGAAATACTCAATCAAAATACAATTAGCTCCCTGATTCAATCCGCATTTCACGAAAGTCCATTGATGCCATCAACATCCATAACTTGTCATGTGTCCTGCACACTCAGGAAAACTCATCAATAGCATCTTCCAATACATATACATAAAATCACAATAAGTCACAACACATCATGTATAATCCATAATCGAAATGAAATCACTATGTACCATAACCGGATCACTTTCACGCAAGTGTCCTCAAAGAATAAGTCAATAAAAGTTTTCTCAGTAGAGTGGGATGTTACATACACCTCCTCTTCTTTTAAACTTTCGTCTTGAAGTTTGTACAGTATATAAATGCAAGTGAATAAACATATATGACATAGATCTATATKTCTAATCTATCAAACAAGTAAGGAAAATTTTGATGCATCTCATATGCGTCCTCCYAGGTAGCCAAGTGTGTACTATAGTTTTCCCACCAGACCTTGACCTAATCGACTATTCGACGTCGTAGYTGTCAAATGTTATGGTGCTGAATGCAGATTGTCTCCACCATGAGAGCACCCTCATTTGACACCTACAAAGAACTCATGTCAATAACATGTGAAGGATCACTAACATAATTTCTCAATACAGATACATGAAATACATTGTGTATATGCCTCAAATAATCAGGCAAGGCTATTCGATACGCCACGGGTCCTTTCTTTTCCAAAAATTTGAAAGCTCCCACAAACCTAGGAGAGAGTTTAACACCCTTTCCAAACTTGATCGAACTCTTGTATGGTTTTACCCGCAAGAAAACTCTATCACCAACTTGATGCAGACCCCCCTTCTCTCCTTGGGGATGCGTGACCTTCTAGTCAAGGATATTCAAGTATCTGAGCTGGATTAGATCCTCTAAGCCTTGCTGGCCCCAACTGAATTAAACATAGGCCCTTTTATCACCTTAGGAATAGGTTATATGGAACCCGCAAGCCCCTTTCCTTAGCTCTTTAAAATCTTGAAATTTCAAGCGTTAGCTCCCTTTATGTGGTTTGTTGGATTAAAGGTGAACATGTAATACATGATATTACACTCCAAATATTAGCTTTGGATTTAAAGCAAGTTTCCCAACACTTTAATCATATCTCTTAGGCACATATGTATAGAAAACAAAACAACATAGCTAATACATTTTCTAAAGATGGTCTGAATTTAAATCCTAGCTTATTACATCTCAAGTTATTTGAGAATGGATTGAATTTGAATACTACTCTCGATCTCTGAAGATTCTTTGGTGACAAGATTTGATCGATGCTGAGAATGAATTTTAACATATGATAATAGATGTTGATAAATCTTCAGTCTTTTGTTTTGAACAAATTTCAGTTTTGTGCTTTGTGATGTATATGTCTTAGTAGGAAACTTTTGCTATGATAGTTTTATAACTTCAAATATAAAGTTGAATCTTTGGTGGAATGTTTTTCGTACAAGCTCTCTAATGCACCCAAAGAATGTATTTTTCATTCTACTTATGAATAAAAAGTGTGTTTTTTCCTTTGGGAAAACATAAATTAAAAGATTAAATATATGTATAATTTTCATATTTAAATTTATATTATACTTATAATTTATATTTATTTTAAATGTTTTTATTTATAATTAAAAAATTTAATTAATTAAATATAATTAAGAATGATTTTTATATAGGTTATATAAATGAAATACAATATTTATTAAAAATATATTTGTTTTTTATTAAATATGTATTGATTTTATAGATATAGATAAGTTGTAATAATATTATAAAAAACAAAAAATAACTTAATTTAAAAAATATGGAGAAGAATATGTGTGTGTTTTTAATTTTTAAGAAATATGCATTGATTATCTATATATATATAACTGAAAAGAATAAATATATATATATATATATATATTTTAATTTATTAATATGATCAATAGATGAATTGATATTAAAGGGGAATAATATAATTATTATGCTTATTTAATTTCTTTATGTTGAGGATAATATATTTTTTTCCAAGGAAAAAAGTCAAGTAATTTTATTAAGGAAAACAAAATCAAAACAACAGATATTGAATGATATTCCAAACTACCTCATAATCCTATATAGAGAGAGTTTAACAATCTTCATCAAATTCTATTGTAGGAAAAAAAACAGTTGTATGCAAGTCAAAAATATTTTTCTTTCTTCTATCACTATCCTGTAATAGTCCCTTTCCCAAAAATTCTAGCTTCAATATTCTTCAAAAATATGCATACAATGCCCAAAAACATTCAAAAATTTACAAGTTCTTAGATCATTAATCCACAATATCAGATAAAGAAAAAAATTTAAAACCAAGGTTCATGAATATAAGAAGAAGATTTTCCTTTAGAGAATTCAAGGATTTCCCAGAGTCCCTTAGGCAACTGCAATCCTTCTTTAGAAATTCTATTTGCTTATGTATTTTTATCTCTGTGGACATGAGCAAAGGAGATATGAGTGAAATCTATTTGCAAATTCTTTATAACCCAAAATAAAGTCCGCAACATAAAATTTCATAGGGTGAATTATTCTTTCATTCATTGAATGACTAAAAGTGAGTCTCTGAGAATCTAAATATGTGAAAGTCCTCTTTTGAGGGCTAGTATGAGGACATGTTTAAGACCCATAAGTTCATTGAAATTATTTTTGGCATGCACAGTCCTAGCTTTGAAAGAGATGGTATGGTTTGTGGAGAAGAATATGATTCCCCCAACCTAACCTCTAGATGGAGTACCTTGTGACGCTCGATCAAAGAAAACCCAGGGATTCTTTTTGTTTATGAGATATGTTGAAACTCGAATGTGAGGAAGAAGAACTAAGTATAATACTATATTAAAAATATAATATTACATATTTTTTATTTAGGTATATGATCATGTACTATAACATAATTTTGATTTTTTTATTTAGTTTTATTTATTTATCTTGGGATTAAATACAAAATAATAAAAAAAATTATTGAAAAATTAGAGAAAAACAAGAAAGGGAGAAGAATCATATCATATGTTGGACCCACTTGGTGGATAGTGTTGGTATCCAATTCGTGTTGATCTTCTAACCATAATCTCTATTAATTTTGTTCAACCCCTTTTCAATATTGATAGCCTCCTTGAATTTTCTGTTGTGATGATGGTCAATCTTGGCCAATATTTCGGTTTCTTCTATGCAAATATGATGTTTTTTCTTGTTTGAGTGTTCAATGAGTGAAGATGGATGAACACGATTGTGTTTAATATCCCTTGTATGCTCTTGTATTCTAATATTGATGGAACAACCAGTTTCACCCACGTAAGGTTTTCCACATGAACACATAATCATGTAGACATATTTTTTAGCAGCAAGATCATTAGGGTCTTTACCAAACTTGA
>JZKD02S1311376.1:0-11881 GCA_000966675.3 Picea glauca
CCGGAATCAAATGTGAGCCGTAGATTTACGCGCTCTATTCTGGACCGTTCAGATTTGCATATGTATTACCATCGATTTCGCCCCCCCCCCTTGGGTTAAAAGTAGAACACTAAGGGGGGTCCGGAATGCTCCGTGAACCGTCGATCTGAGCGATGAGATCTGAACCATTGAAAGGTGAATGAAGCATAGGTCGGGGGCGGTAAATGTCATATGTAGGCAAAACTTAGGATTAGGTGTGTTTTATGGGTTTTTCTTCGATTTTCTCGTAAATACCACCAAGGGGGGCATTATTTCGACTAGACTTAGGCAAGGAAAGACTTGAGGTAGCACTTTCTTCGGGAGGGTTTTAGTTAGGCAAGGCAGGCCAAGCAATTAGTCTACACTGTAACCTACTCCACAAGATGAGAAACCCAGATTAGACTGTTGGGCTAAGGTATTATTTTTCCTAAGGGCTATCTGATCAGGATTAGAGGGTTTGATCAGATGTATTCACTAAATCTAACATAGGGGCTACCTGATCAGGATTAGAGGGTCTGATCAGATGTATTCACTAAATATAACCTAGGGGCTACCTGACCAAGATTAGATGGTCTGATCAGGTGTATTCGCTAGTTTTAACAATATTGAAATTTAAAAAGACTTGGTCATGCTTGAAAGGTATGACCAAGTCACTGTTATTGCATGGGGCTTTTATTTCAAATCTTTTTTCCCTCTTTTCTTTTTCTTTCTCTTTTCCTTTTCTTTTCTTTTCTCTTTTTCTTTTGCAAAAATGAAAAATGGATTTCCAATAAGAACACTAGATACAGATAAAATCTAAAATATCCAAGTCATAAGTTGATTCCCATATTTTATGGGGTGATAACAGAAGGTATAATAACCAAGAAATCCATTTCTATTTTGATTGACCCTGGTTCTAATCTTAGTTATGTTTCACCTCAAGTTGTTGAAGCATGTGCCTAACAAAAAATGAAACATGCAAAGGCATGGTTGGTTCAGTTAGGCACAAGGACTAAGATAAAAGTGGCTAAGATAAATGAGGCTTGTCCATTTGAAATGAGTGGACTGCACACTCAAACAACCTTGAATATTCTACCCCTAGGGTCATATGATGTGTTGTTAGGCCTTGATTGGTTGGCTATCTGTTGGCCCTTGGTTATGGAAGGAAGTGAAGATCGAGGAATAAAAGGTCAAACGTGAACTGCGTGGGAGACATAGTGACTGTCACTGGGTCGAAGTAAGCAAAAGAGAAGAAAAGCATAGCGAAGTATGGAAAAGCAAGCCATTGGATGAGGAGATCGAGAATGATAGATCAACAAGGAAGATGGATCGAGGACAACTCAACAAGCAGAGAAAGCCACCATTGGATGCTTTGGAGCACCGCGCAAGAAGGGAGGAAAGACAGGCTGGCAAAGCCCTGAAAAGGTAGGTCAAGTTGACCTAGGGTTTTAGACACCTAGGGTTTTGGGTAATTAGGGTTTTAACACCTAGATTTTTACCTAAGGCTGTTGGTGAGGGACTATAATGTATAAATAGAGGTCGAGAGGACCTAGGTCGGGTTGGTACTAGTGTTGGGTATAAGTCCATTTTGTGGGTCATATAACCCATAGGTTCGAGGATCAAATTCACTGATCTTTGGTACCCCATAATCAATCTATAAGAAGTGGTATCAGAGTGTGACACTTGATTTTATCAAGTGGTATCATAGCTTGGCATTTTATTTCATCAATTGGTATCCATGATCTAAAACCTTACATGGAACTCTACGATCGAGTTATCGAAGATAACAAAATATTGGGATATCAGAACCCTGTAACACCTTGCTCTTGGTTTCTCATTGCGCTGGGCTAGTACTGCATTTTTAGCTATCGATTATCCTTCCCCAATAAATGAATGGCTAGATTGCGACTTCCTCACAATATCATTTTGAGAGATAGATCATCGACGATCCTTCAAGTGATCGAAAATCGATCTTTATCCTCACTGGAATGCATCTCCTCCTTGTCATACAAACTTGCAACAAGTCTCCATTTCCACCTGCAACAATAATTCATGGCCTCTCTTTCTAGTTTAGGTAAAATATAATAATACTCATCACATGAAAAATAAATAAATCGTGCACACAATTCAAGTGTCGCGCTGTGATACCACTTGATGAAATCAAGTGCCAAGCTCTGATGCCACTTAATTAAATCAAGTGTCGTGCTATGATACCACTTGATGAAGACCGTTTTTTGGGTCCTTCGAATCCAGTTTCTGAGATCTCAATCCTCAGACTTGTGGGTTATCTAGCCCACGCGTGGACTAAACTCATCCATGGTAGCAATTAATCCCTCCATTCTCCTTCACTTATACCCCAATTCACAATGAAATTCTTAATGTCTTATCCCCCAAGAGCCTATTATTTAGTTACTCGTATCCATGAAGTTCATAGAAACTTCATCAATCTTTCTCTTTACAATTGATGAGGATCAATTTGATCAAATCCTCCATACATAAGACAACCCACTTAATCCAACTGTTTTTCTTAATTAATCCATTTACATCATAATGAGAGAAAAAAAAACCTATCCTTCTAGAATATGATTATAAACTTAGGAAAACACAATAAAATCCATTAAGGGAACCCACTCCCTTTAGTAAACTTCAAGACCCCCTTAGGCCTTCTCAACAAGGTTGTTTTAGGAGGAAAAATGCTCCTACATCACCGAGAGATCACCAACTACATTCCAAGTTCAACAAGTGTGGCTTCTTCCAAAAGGAGATCCAATATTTGGGCCACACAATCTCAGTAGAAGGAGTGATAGTAGATTCCAAGAAGATCAAGGAAATCATGGATTGGTTTTCCCCTTAGAATGTAACTGAGGTAAGATCGTTTATGTGATTAGCTGGATATTACAGAAGATTTATTAACGAATTTTCCAAATATTGGTCATCCCTTTACTTCATTGTACATAAAGGGGAAGAGGTTTGTATGGTTAGCAGAATGTGAATCTAGCTTTCTACAATTAAAACATCTCTTGACCAATGCCCCTATTTTGAGGATTGCAGATCCTGAGAAGGATTTCTTGGTTTGCACTAATCCTTGCAAGGAAGGGCTCGATAGAGCTCTTATGCAAGAAGGAAAAGTTATTTTCTATGAATCGTGAAAGTTAAATAAGCATGAACAATAGTATGTCACCCATGGTTTAGAACTTACATCGATTGTGCATGCATTGAAAATGTACAGGTATTACTTGCTTGGAAGAATATTTGTCTTGATGACAGATCATTATGGTCTGAAGTATTTATTTGATCAACCACACTTGAATGTAATATAGGCCAGATGGATGGCACTAATTAGCGATTTTGATTTTGATATCAAACACATAAAAGAGAAAGAGAATCGAGTGGTAGATGCACTCAACCGATGTGTTCATACAATACACTTAGCAACAACAAGTGTAGGTGATTCTGATATCAATTAGAATATTAGAATCCTTTTGCAAGAAGATAATTTTTTTAATCTGGTAAGAGAGGGTTTGCAACAAGAACCCATTGAAAAAAAGTATGAGGGATATCATATTGCAATAGATGAGCCACTATTGTATAATAACATGTTGCATGTGCCTAATTCAACTGAGTTGAAGCGCCTCATTATGGATGAATTTCATCGGATTCCTTACATGGGTCATCCTGGTTATCAGAAAATGATAACAACAGTGAGGCAGTAGCATTAATGGAAAAAAATGAAGCAATACATTGATGAGTATATTTCCCAGTGTTTGGAGTGTCAATAGGTCAAAGTTAAACATAAACACCCTGCATGACTATTGCAACCATTGCAAATTCCAGAATGGAAATGGGAGACAATATCCATGGATTTTATTATTGCTGACATCTTGATGAAATAGTTTGTCAGATTGCATGGTTAACTCAAGACTATCATTTCAGACAGAGATGCAAAATTCACTTTGAATTTATGAAAAGGCTTATTTGTAGGCTTAGGAAAATAGTTGGCGTTCAACACAACCTATTATCCTCAAACCAATGGTCAAACTGAAATGGTGAATCGAGTTTTGGAAGACATGTTGAGGATGCATGTCACGCATCAACCCAAACAGTGGGAGGAATATCTAACCCTGGTAGAGTTTGCCTACAACAATGGTTATCAAGAATCATTGAAGATGAGCCTATTCAAGGCTTTGTATGAAAACAAATGCAGAGTTCCAATTATTTGGGACAATTCAGTGGATAGGATCACACTTGGACCAAAATTGATAAAGGAAATGGAGCATGCAAGAAGATTTTGATTGCGTAAGATCCCGAGTGGATAGGAACAATTAATCCATGGGGAAGGTATTCCGATATAACTATAACCGTAGATTGGTTGTAGACCCCACTTTTCTACTATCGAATGAAGGATGGGATAAGCATTAGCCATCACATAGTTGAGGTACTGATTTAATCGAGATCGTTTCTTTCTAGAGTTGAAGACCATTGGATCTGCCGAGATAAGTCCATCAAAGAAGTGCGATCGAGATATAACCATGGGTGGAGTAGCCTTCTTTCCTAATGAGTAGAGAACTCGATTCACTGTTGACCATTGATCTAGTTGTGCGAGGTGAATTACAATTGTCCAATCGCGGATGTGTATTCCCTAGTCTGTGTAGAAACATTTTGTTACAAAATTGCTGGGAAGATGGATGACAAGTCTGAGGATTTTTCACTACTGCCTTCAACAAAGATGAAGGAAGATGAAGTCCTCGTGTAAGCCACGATGAATAAAGGTTGCTGCGGGTGTAACCCGAGACCTGAAGATTAATGGAAGTGAAAATTTGACATCCCACCTTGTTAGAGGGTTTAGGGGGTCGAGTGTGTTAGAAATAAAACCAATAGTCAAACTCTTGTTGTTTTATCATAGCACCTTACTCTCTACTTTCATGAAGTGTTTGTGCTAACATTCAAATACTATCTCACTCAGTTTGTAGGAATGGTTATACCATGAGTCTTGGCCATGCATCCCGCTTGACATTGAAGAGGAATCCGTAACAATTTTGATTTGACATGCTCTAGATGAAGATTTTGTTTTTATTAGAACTCATGTCTTCCATGTATTTTCTCAAGGATTCTTCTCCACAAAATTGCTATGCACATGAATTTGTGAAGGCTTGGTATCTTTCCATTAATTCAAGCAACCACATTTTTAATCTCCTCAACAATATACTCAATGATTTTCTCATCAAATCTCCACATCGATTTTCTCAACAAATGTGCCCTTCACTCTACCCAATTATTGCAAGTGATTTAGGTATGGCTAGATCCCATGAATTTGCAACAAATAAAATAGATTTAGGTATGGCTAGATCCCATGAATTTGCAACAAATAAAATAGACAATTTTTTTCTGTTTGAAACTTCATGTATAAGTTCTTAACACACTTTATGCACAAGTTTTAAAAGATCACTTTTTAATTTTTTAAGTGACATATGCATGATAGCATAAAGCATAGATGAGATAGAATATAAAAAATAAAAATAGGCATACACTTTAAAACTAAAATATTTAAAGTATACCATTTATTTATGTTATTATAATGAAAATGAAAGTGATAAGAGGACTTACGTGAAGATATAATGTTTATTTCAAAGGCGGTTTATTGATGTACTTGAAGAATTTACTAGTTCAATGGGGGGCATTTTACTATTGGCGAAGATTATAAGTCTTGTAAAACAGTTAAATTTTGAAAGGTTTGATTTCAAAATTCAATTGTAATCTTGATATCAAAATATTGAGAAGAGTCTAGTGCAATATTCTCTCAAATTCTTTTTTCGAAGATATTTTTAAAGGGTTAAGGTCAAGCCCTTAAAAACGATCTTTTTGTAAGAAGTGTATGATCATTTTTCAATGCCTTTTGTCTCAATTTCATGGTGTGATTATTTTTTGAATCACTTGCAAATTTCACATTTTCAAGGAAATCTACTATCACTAAAAATTTCAAAGTTAGGGTTTTAAGATTTCTGTGGTGGGAGTTGTTATTGAGATTGTTTGGAAAATCCACAGTGACCATTTTTATTAGTCAACGTTTCAGATCTCCAATCAGATCCATCATCAGGAAAAAACTGTTAATCAATTTATTACCAATTCAAATAAGTTGGATGGCCCTAAGAATCACAAATATTAGCAACACCACATGCAAAACACATTAATAAATAATGAGCTATGATGTGATATTTGTGATGGTGATACTCCAAAAAAAACCACCGATTCTATTCCTTTAGCTAAATGGGAATTACAATATGAGAAAGATATTGCTTTGCTTCGATCTTCTTTAGATGAACATTTGTTTTTCCATATTGAGAATTCTACTTATTCTTGGTTTGCTTGGAATCAATTTTACAAGCTTTTTGATACTCCTCCTAAATCTCAAGGAGTTGATTTACAAATGAAGTTGCTTAGAAAAAAAATTGCTGATGGTGATGATGAGTTAAAATATATTTCAAGAATAAATAACAAACATCAAAACATCATCAACGATGTCTTACCTCCATCTTATAAGCACTTTAATGAAACTTTGCAAATCACTGGTAAATTCTCTACAACAACTTTTGATTCGCTCAGTGAATTATTATCTCAACATAGTAAGTCATTTGGTAAATGAAAACAATCTGGTGAGGATCTTCTCTTCTTTAGTTCAAACATAGCAAAAAGTTCAAAAGGTAGAGGAGCTTTGGTCAATAATAGAGGACATGGAAATCAAAATCAGTCTTCTTATAGAGGTCATGGTCGTGGGTGGAGTCAAGGAAGAGGAAGCAATAATTTTCAACAAGGATCAAACCATTTTAGAAGAGGTTAGTCAAAGAGAACTCCAAATCAAAACTATCAATATGGAAGAGGCAGAGACTTGAGTCATATTATTTGCAGGCAATGTAATCGAGTTGGTATTTATGCAGAATATTGTAGAACTCCAAATGATAAACTGCCTAAGTTCAAGAATCATTCAACTTCAGCGCAAATTCCAACAATCAAGATGATGATCAAAGTGATTTTGAGTGTGTATTCACTGCTCTTCAAAAATAATAGTTAAGAGATTTAATGGATTCAAACTACTCTTTTTAGAGTGAGTATGAAGATGCCTGGTTATTGGATACGAGTGCCACTCAACACATGAATTTCATAAGAGATTTATTTTGGTCCTTTCATGAATATACAATAAATTCATTTTTTTTTGGCTAAATATTCAACGCATACACCTTAAGGAAAAGGTTATGTGGAAGTTCTTCTTCCTGGAATTGGAGAGAAAATGACTTCAAATGTTTGGTATGCACCAACATTAATTTTTTTTTTGTTGTCCTTAGTAATGATTCAACAAGTAGGACATCGAATTATTATGGAAAATGGGTTGGTTAAAATCATCTCAATAAAACAAAATTTCAAAACAATCATGATAGGATATGAAGATGGTAAGCTTCTCAAGATGAAAGGGAAATTCATTCCTTAGAAGCAAGATTTTGCAGCAACAGTTGATTAACAAAATTCATCGATAAGGTTATGGCATATTCGTTATGGACATATGAATTTTGATAGTCTTTCACAACTCAAAAAACATGGAATGGTTAAATGATTTCCCACCTTTAAGAAGGAAAATGTAAGATGTGAAGCTTGCATTTATGGAAAACAAAATCGAGAAGAATTCCCCACTTGATCATGGTGAGAAAATAGATGTTTGCAACTCATCCATAGTGAAATTCGTGAACCTCTAGAGACTTCTCTTGAAGGATGCAAATATTTTTTACTTTTCATTAATGATTTTAGTCCAATGAATTGGGTGCATTTATTGAAAGAAAAGTTAGAGGCATTTGAAAAGTTCAAGTTTTTTGTCGTCTAATTGAAAAAGAAACCAAGGAAAATATTGGTACTTTGAGGACAAATAATGGAGGGGAATTCACTTCAAATGAATTCCAAAATTATTGCAAAGATAAATGCATTAGAAGAAAATTCACAAATTCATACACTCCACAATAGAATGGACTGACATAAAGAATGAACCAAACTTTGATGGGTATTGCGAGATCATTATTGAAATTCAAAGGCTTAAGTTCCTCCTATTGGGCCAAAGCCATTTACACTGCAGTTTACTTAAGAAATAAATCTCCCACTGCTTCTTTGGACAACATCACACCATATGAATCCTGGTATGGTTTCAAACCAAAAGTTAAACATCTTTGAGTCTTTGGTTCAATTTGCCATGCTTTAGTTCTTAAGGAAAAGAGAACTAAGCTAGACTATCAAAGTATGAAGTGTACTTTCATTGGATACTCTGATGAAAAGAAAGGGTATCAATTTCTCTCAGATGATAAATTCATTATTAGTAGAGATGCAATTTTTGACAAAACTGAAAGTAAAATTTCCGATGAGATTAATAATCTCCTTATTCATTTAGAGAAGAAAAACACTAAGGGTAAAGGGAAGTTGAAAAAGAAACCAAGGCAATCAGTTTGGTTTGAAAAAGACTCAGTTTCTTTAGAAAACATTCCTTCACAAAAAAGTTCTTCTAGTTCTTCCGATAATGAAACTGCAAATGATTCTTCTAATAATGAAACTTCAAAAGATTCTTCTAATAGTGAAACTTCAAAATATTATTATCCAACTCAAGATACTTCAGAGGAAAGGAGAGTCTCAGTTTATGAAAATCCTCTTATTGATACTAATAATAATGATTCAGATCCGCAATCCATTCTGTTATTGCACAAACTATAGGTTGGGAAAATCCTGACCCAATCCACTGGATGTCGATAATGGTGGGAGAGCTTACCCACTGTCACCTCAGATAAACCTTCCTCTCGCTTTAGTGAAGGATAAATCTAACACAAGGGGGGAATCCTGAGTGACCCTAAGGGAAAATGAGATGGAAAGTGATACTTATGAAGAGGTGCCCCTATAATTCAAGTTTCTAAGTGGAAGATGGCTTGGTAACAAGTATTGAGAGAGGTTTTAAGGTTTCCAAGTATTTGAGTACTTGCAAAGAGTGGTTGTACCTGCCTGAGACACAAGAAAACACAAGATACAAGATAAATAATCCAATGGACAAGCAAGTTAAGTTTGCTGTCCCTATTTGTAGCAGTCAACAAGAATATGTATCAACAAATAAATGATAGTGAAAAGCTGCTAATAAGATGCTAAAATTGTAGTAAATGATGCAAGAGATAAGCTAGCAAGTACTAGAATAACTCAAGTATGAAAGCATAAGACTTTAGAGAAAAAACAAGGCTGTTGTAAACAAGTATTGCAGAGATATATTATCAGCCTTATGGCTGTAGAAAACTATTGCTACAACAGAAAATTTCAACCCACAAAAAGTACAAGTAAACCACCCAAAAAGTATGCTGAGATTAGTAGAGTATTATGACGGCTTGCTAGCAAACTTTGATGGTTGAAATATGAGTTATGAATAAAAAAGAGAATGATTTAATGCAACCCTAATGGATGTAGATTTAATTTGGTTATAGCTCCGAGAAAGCTAAGTAGACCAATATGCCCTAGAGGCTTTAGTAATCTCAAAGCATCAACAATAGATTCCAACTTAAACAATATTAATATATCACTAAATCATGTTTACCAAAGAAACAATTTATTTCTCCCATGAAAACTTTAGATTAGTGCCTTTAAAATTGGGTGAATGGAGTCTTGAAAGCATGCGTTAGATCAAAAAAATCCCTAGGGGTGTAAACCCTCTTACTCCCTAGGGTATGCAAATCAAACTAAGGTAAATCAAGGAGGGTGTACACCCTTGTACTCCTCCTAGCAACCTTGCAAAAAAATACTTGTAAACTAGAAAATGATATTAATCTTAATGGAGGGTGTATGCACTTATACTCCTCCTAGGGTTTCAACCAACAATAACCATGAAAAGAGCAATAAGAATTGACAATTGTAGATTTTCCTTACCAATTCCAAGAGAGATATAAGAACAAACCCTAGTTCACAAAGTAAATTACCATTCAAAAGCAAGAGAAGAAGTCTACAAGAGGCGCACACCACCTTAGATCAATAATTCACCAAGAGACATCACCAAAAATTATTTTCACAAGAGAGAGATACCAAAATGCCCAAGTAGGGTGCAGATTTCAACCACTAGTATTCTCACAATGGGAGAGCTATGATATGAAAATGAAATGAAATGATCTCTATTTATACAAATCCTACTACAAGTGTTTGTCCACTTAATTTTAGGGTAAACCACAAAGTAAGGGGACAACAACCTTTACTTTCCCCTTTACATTATAAAATTCAAATTAACCCTAAAATGCACATAAGAAACCCTAAAGAAGCATGATGTCACGACTTTAGGGAAACGTTTTGGCACTTTTTCAAGTCACTGGAGTAGAAAGTGAAAGTCGTTGGGCCCTCTAGGGCTTCCCTCTCATGTGCTAGGCCTTTCTCCTCCAAGTCAAACCATCATCCATCAAAACATGCCAAGTGTCAAGTCAACCAACACCAACACCACCACCCCAACCCTAGTCCTAGGGTGACGTCAACCTCCTCAAAAGTGACATTTTAGCATCAAGCGAAAATCGTTGGGCTAGTAAAGGGTTGGGTTAGGTCCTCCAAGGTGTCTCCTCAGGCCTCCAAAGGCTATCATCATTGTCTGGTGTATGGGCCATGGCATCCAACCTATGGGATTCAAGCTAGGCTTGTTCTTCCAAATCTGCCCACCAACTAGGTCCTGCAAAGATAATGAATACGCCCTCCAAAAATATCAAGTCAAATACATCATGATAAGTAAATCAAATAAATAAAAGATCCATATGAGCATGTACATCCAAAATACCTCATAAAAATAAACAAGTGCTCAAAGAACCTATGCAATTTTCCAAGTTTAGGTATGGGAGGGTTGACAAAGCAACCTATTGGGTGAATCATACCTCAAGTTTAGGAGAGTTTTCCAAGCAGCCCCCTCTCTAAGACACATTGAAAAAGTGACATGGATGGGGGAAATACTCTTGGGCATAGGGTTCATGACGTACAAGGGACCGTATTATCTCATTTATGGGTGCCTTTGCAGAGGGTGTGTTGTACCTTCGTTTTCAATGCAACCTTTTTCCAAACCCATTTAGTTCCTTTAATTCTTTTTAAGACGTTTCCAAGTTGAAGCCAAGGTGGGACTTCTACCTAAGCATGAAAAATAGTGCCCACCTTGACTCTACCTTGATCACATCATGCTTCCCCAAGTTGAAACCATGTGTGGGGCTTCTACCTAAGCATGAAAAACAATGCCCACACATGCTCCACCTTGGTTGGCATTTTGTATTAGTTATTTTTTTTAATGGGTCCCATCAGTTTCTTATGAGAGAAATTTCATTGTCCTTGTGATCCCTCGACAAGAATCTATAAGGTTCATGATTGGATTTTATCTTTTTCCAACTACAAGCTTCTAGGCCTTCAACCCCTTCTTCCCATGAAATGAGCGACAATCCCTTCTTGGGTCAGTATACCCGAAAATCCTAAAAGGTAAGGAGATGAGGGGATGAAGTGTGGAAAGTGACAAGTACGGTCGAGAATGGCACGATGAACCGTCAAGAGGAACTCCCAGTATCAAACCTATCCCTAAGGGTGACCCACTTACTAGGGCATAATGTCAACCACCAAAGTGAAATGGGGAAAATAGCATAATGTCCAAGCAAACGTTACATAATAAAAAACAATTATAGATGCAACAAAATCAAATGCCTCAAATATTGAAATGACACTCACCATGATACCTGGCTTGTACCTCATGGAGCAAGACCCAATGTCTTCCAAAATCTAGTTGATGTGGTGGATACCGTCATGATGAACTTGGAACTGTGGTGGTGAGGTGGGTCTCTGTCTGTGCAAGTGGACATTGCTGGTCATGTTGTCTCTC
>JZKD02S1311398.1:0-11881 GCA_000966675.3 Picea glauca
AGGAAATTTATCCATGACGATCTTATGCACAGGTTCTCCCCTTGCGGGATCGTTCAAGTCTGTAAAAGTCTCACACATTGACTATGGCAAACCAATGTTATAAAAACAACACCTATAGAGAGGCAACTCCACGTTTATAAGCGAAAGATAAAAAATTTCTCACGAACGAGGGAGTGGGCGGTCTACCACCCTAGGTCAGAGACCCAAAGTAATGACTGACTAACTCACTATGGAAAATTAGGGAGCACAGACAACACATTAAAAATTCCTAAAGGCAAATCAAGCAGACCACTATCTAGTAGGAAGAACAATTATGCCAACCAACACTAGAGAAACTTACCAGTGCAAGTGCAACTCGAACACGGAAGCACCCTTCGGGTATACTCTGCAAAGCGTGGCCCGACGTCTGCCCTAGGTACCATGGTATACCCCCGCAGTCACCTGTGTAAGTCCCTAAAATAAAGGCAACTAGGTTGCCAACTCGCGAACAGTCACTAGGCGGGTATAGTCTACAGTCAGGTGGACCACAATGAGCAGGGTAACTAAGCTTGAAACCTACCGAGGGTATCAGAAGCAAGTAGTTTGGAAGACAATTAAGGATCCCAAACGGATTCGGGGTCCACGAAGCTCCGTAGGCAAATGCAACCAACAGTATCCCATGACAAGTCCTCAATATGCGTTCTCCACTACGCTTGGTCCAGCTTTGGAGGAGTTATCTCTGCTACCTTTCCGCACGCAACCTCGTGTTTAGCCCCTGTGTTAGCAGGGGTTTCCCGATAACTTTCATGTTTACTGGGGACATCAAAGGGACACCAACGTTTCCGAAGAAAGGAAAAGCACAAGAATCCCCTTGCAAAGGGTTTCATTGGTTGGTACCGTCAGGAAATTTATCCATGACGATCTTATGCACAGGTTCTCCCCTTGCGGGATCGTTCAAGTCTGTAAAAGTCTCACACATTGACTATGGCAAACCAATGTTATAAAAACAACACCTATAGAGAGGCAACTCCACGTTTATAAGCGAAAGATAAAAAATTTCTCACGAACGAGGGAGTGGGCGGTCTACCACCCTAGGTCAGAGACCCAAAGTAATGACTGACTAACTCACTATGGAAAATTAGGGAGCACAGACAACACATTAAAAATTCCTAAAGGCAAATCAAGCAGACCACTATCTAGTAGGAAGAACAATTATGCCAACCAACACTAGAGAAACTTACCAGTGCAAGTGCAACTCGAACACGGAAGCACCCTTCGGGTATACTCTGCAAAGCGTGGCCCGACGTCTGCCCTAGGTACCATGGTATACCCCCGCAGTCACCTGTGTAAGTCCCTAAAATAAAGGCAACTAGGTTGCCAACTCGCGAACAGTCACTAGGCGGGTATAGTCTACAGTCAGGTGGACCACAATGAGCAGGGTAACTAAGCTTGAAACCTACCGAGGGTATCAGAAGCAAGTAGTTTGGAAGACAATTAAGGATCCCGAACGGATTTGGGGTCCACGAAGCTCCGTAGGCAAATGCAACCAACAGTATCCCACGACAAGTCCTCAATATGCGTTCTCCACTACGCTTGGTCCAGCTTTGGAGGGGTTATCTCTGCTACCTTTCCGCACGCAACCTCGTGTTTAGCCCCTGTGTTAGCGAGGGTTTCCCGATAACTTTCATGTTTACTGGAATTTTTACACACCTTATCTCTGACTCGTATGTTTGTTTGTAAGCCTTGAAGAGTTTCCTCTCCAACCTAATTCAAGGCTCTAGCCTAGACTAGTTGATTGACCCTACAAACATAAAGTCTAATTAATTTTAATTCACGTTCTTTTTAAGGCTTGATTTACTCAAAATGTGTGGTAGTGCAACTAATGTTGTTAAGACTCTTGCGAAAAATGATGAAACTTACAAGAACACTGGCAAAGAAGGATTATCTTTCTTATTTTCTTTTGAAATGCTTTCAAGATGCAAAGAAAACACAACACTATGCTAATTTATTTTTTCTTTTTCAAATAACAATGCAAAGCAAATGCTAAGAAAGAAAGAGATCTAACAAACTAAGTTTTTTATATTTTCTTCCAATCAAAGCAGAAATAACAAAAGATTCTAAAAGAAACTGATGAATACATGATTCATGGCCACCCCTGGCCATGTGGAGGAATTGTTTTTTAAAATGCAACTCATTTTTCTTAAAATTTCAAGCTAAAAATAAGTCAAAAAAATCTAGGAAACACAAGAAATATTTTTTAAAAAAGACAAGCAAACTGATGTCAAACCCAGGCTACGACTCTAACAACATAGACTAGTACTAGATCAAGAAACCCCTAAGAAGTATGACTTCAATCAGGGAAGAGGTTGACTGCCTCTTCTTAAAGAAAAAATTTATTGACATTGGCACACTACTGACACTTCAGCAACCTGCGTATGTACGCGGGTTGTCTAAACGTAGGGCGAGTATGTACGTGTGCAAACCCACTACAGGTCATGTACACCTCTGTAACTTCTCAAAATAAAGTAAACTAAAAGTCAGGCTGACAAGGCATGGAGTACTGGTATGGCAGACCAGAATCCATTAAAGACTCAACAACTTACAAAAAACTCAAAAAGCTAATCAAACCAATTAAAACACCAAAAACTATCCCCTTAAAACCCTAGAGGCTTTCCTAGTATGGTCGCCAATTCTGCTATAGTGGGAAAACCCCCCTATGGACTACACTAGGGTTCAACATGTAGGTAGAGCTAACCGTCTAAAGTCTCCTACTTTTTAACAACTACCCCGACTATACCCCACATTCATGCATAAAACACAAAGATAAAAGGATCTGGTAACTCTACCTTAAACTCCGCGTCCAATGTTGATCCTTTTGCGTTCGGTTGTTCCTCGACTACAAGTCTCCTCCCAAGGTCGACCTGCATTCATAAACAGGAAAACAAAGAACTATGAAAATGCATCTTATATATGAATTAGTGGGTTATATGTCATAATAAAATATGAATCAAACATAAATATTGAACACATCATATGGCAGGACAGAAAATGTACTTCTTTTTATTAATCTCACAAAGTCACTTATAATGAGATCGACGACTGCTCCTCGAACCTGGTCTGGGTTCCTCTTCACCAAGCTCCAACTTATTGCATGTATCCTTCTCCTCTCACAATTATCTCTAGGGGAATGGCATAGGTTTATGAATAAGGAAAAAGGCAAGAATAGGGAATTCTGTCTCAAAACTCACAATGTGGCTACAAATTCTTGGGGCAAGGGGGGAAAGTGAAATGGGATGAGTTTCACTATTATTATGATTAGCTTTGCAATGAGACCCCAACACCTCCTTTTATATGACAAAAAGATGTTTATTCAGTTGGGTGACGGGCTATAGGCGGTGGAACAGTTGGGAAACTGCCCAATAGCCCGTAATCTCAATGAATTCCTTGCAACTTTTTAAATTTTGAAACTTTTGTGGGTATACGCAGGTTGTAATTGTGCATCTAGCGTGCGTACGTGAGTTGTAGTGGTTCAACAAGCATGTGTACGCAGGCAGTAGTGGTGCAGGGCGTGTACATATTCAAAAATAATGTTTTTAAGAAGAGTTGTTCAGTAATGGCTTGGAAAAACTAGCAAGTAAGATGGCCTGATGCCAGGTATGCATATATGGTGCAATTTAGGGTTATAAAAAATACTCATGAATCTATCTTTTTATATGTTGTTTAGTTATTTACCTTTCATGTTCATTATAGTGCTTTACTTCATTTATTTTATGTAGTTTATTTCATTCATTCAAGATTGTATGCATCTTTACCCTAACAAACCTAATTCTCACTTTACCCTACCATCCGCTACCTTACCTTTATCTCACCTTCCAAACCTAACCTGATGTAACCTATCATGATCATCTTACATACCTTATATTTTCTTACCCTATAAACTCAACCTAACCTAGCCTACCCTTACTTAGCCTAACTAAACCAAAATTAATTGTGTACTATATTGTACCCCATGGGCACCATTGATGGTGTGTACCATTTCATGCCAATAGGGTGAGAGAAGAACATTGAAATCCTATATGAGAAATATTTTGCTTTCTCATTATAAAATACAATACGAAGAACTCTTTTGAGTTACCTTGGTTTCTATATGTGCTCAATTTTTGTAATATAATGTTGAGTTAGAGAAAAATCATTTTTTAATCCTTATAGAGGCCTTCCCAACTCTAAGGGCCCCAATAGTGGTAGTTTGACTTCATTCACTAATTCCCTTCTTTTCTTTCTATTGGGATAGATAAAGATATGATATCCTACCTGGACCATTCTATGTTGAGGATGAAAAGGGTCTGATACCCACCTCTATCAACAACTGTTGCATGTCATATTTTCTAGCAACTAACCTAAGATATGGCTTGGCACATAATCTGTATTAGTTTTGAAAAGAATTGATACTCGTAAATTCTGAAGCAATACTTTCTCCTTGGTTTGTCTTGTGGTAAATGAACTCTTTTGTTTTGAATCCTCCCTATGCACCTTGTTTTCTTAACAAATATATTTTGAACTATTTCTAATGATCTCTAAGCTAGGATATTCATCCCTATATTTCATAACGAAAACAACACCGCTTTTCTTTGAATACTGCTCCTAGAGGATGGGGATCTTCTTCTTGCAGTCCTTTTATTTAACTTGAATATTACCTACAAATATATCCTCATCCATTGCTAGCATAAAATTGGGGGTATCATCTTTGTGTCCAAACAACATAGATATTTCTTTCTCCAAATTATATCATTTTGTATCTGGGAATAATTTCTTCCTCCCCCTGGCCTTAGTCAAGTTCTGGAGGATAAGACCTTGCATTAGGTGTTCCAATTATTCTAGATATTAGGATAATTTATTGTTGTTGTATTCCATTAATCTCTATTATTTGACATGCGTTCCACTTCTTCCATAAAGAAAGGTAAATTGTTGTATCCTTGGACCTGTATTGGGATACCACACCTACAACAAATTCGGTCTCATTAATTTCCATGTTGATTTGTTGAATGTGTGATGCAAACTTCTCAAGGGCCCAAGTAAATGGAAAGATATCCCTAGTTGGATACCCAAGAAAGGATACAATCCACACATTGAAGAAACCCAACAAAAGAGGAATATTTTTCTCAAATGGATTTGTGTGGAAATGGTCATCCACATATTATAGCGATCACCAACCCCAATCCTAGAATGCAAGAGTATTTTCTGTATTTATTCCAGATTCTTTTTCAAGATCATGTTAATACTAATGGCCACCATGTGCTTTGAAAAAAATTCATAATCAAGGGAATATGTAATCAATTTCACATCAACTGGATCAAACCTATTTTCTCATTGTTTTACCTATGTATCCATTTGAAAATCACCATGCAAAAACAATATCTAAAATTGTTGCTCTTAATGAATAACCTTATCAAATTAGGAATATCAAGACCTTGGCTAGATACATCAATAGCAATCAACATGTAAAATAATACCTTAATAAATCCAACAACAATACTTTGTCCAACCTCTGCAATATCTCCTTGTGTCCCATCCTCATTTTATAACTTTGATGTAGCTAAGGGGTATTTCATCCTCTCCTTATCTGCATTAATTTTGTTGTTTGAACTATCACCTATTACAGTCCTTAGAGATGTAACTAAAGAAGGAAACAAGGGAAAATGTTCCAAACTCTATCCATGATCAAGTTTCTAAAAGGGTTTGATCTCTAACTATATAGCGTTTGGATGATATAATCTCTTCTAAGTTCTAATTGTTGAAAGAGTGTTTCTCCTTTGTCCCATAGAGCTCTGCCTTTAGAAAAATTGTTGAAGGGATGCGCTATTATTTCTCCTTCCAATTGGAATATGACATAGAAAGAAGGGCCTTTATATCCTTTTCTAATGATCCTATCCCAGGTCATGGTTTTCCTTCTAGCTACGAGCCATAGGAAATTTGAGACTTTAAGCCATATTTTTAGGTTCCATACTTTTTGCTAGATACTTTAGTAATTGTCTAAATTATCATGCTTAGAACCAATTATTTATTCCTCTTTGAACTGAAATTTACCATCAACTTCGTATCCCCATCTAAGGATATCTTAACATGTTATGTGGAGAATCTTTCTCTACTGTAATGTTTCCATCAAGACTTTGCTTACATCGAAGTCCAAAATAATTGACTATCTATTGCAAGGAATCCAAACTTTTTTGGAGTATAGTTGGGGAGCTCTAATTTCTTCCCAATAGTTATGCACCTTGGTATAGCCCATATCTTAAGGGGAATTTTTGTCCTGTATAAAATTACACTTCTTCCCAGTAATTTTCTCTTGCTGCCATGCATCCTCCCGACATAGTGTTGAGGTGACATCTTGTATTTCCGAAAAGTAGTGGTCTAGAAATAGAGCTTGATTCTTCCATGCATTATTACATATTAAGGAATCATAAAATTCCTATTTCATCTTGATTATTTCCTTTTCATGTATGTTGCTTACATATTTTCCCTTCTATATTTTTTTCCCATGGGTCATTTTTTCCTTTCACCCATTGCCACCATGTCTTTCCTGCTAAGGCCTTCCCCATGATTAGGGGATATTCCATGCCTAGGCCTCCTACCTTCTTCAATAAACACATTTGATCAAAATATAATAGGTCTCATTTCCTTTATTTTTTTTTTGTTCCCCACAGGAAGTTCCTTTATATGTTATAAATGGATTTGGTGATATTTTCTCGAGTGGCTAGAACTGAGAAAAGTTAAAGAGGAAGGGACTGCAAGATATATTTGATTAGTAAAATTATTCTAAGGAGGGTACAAAAAATGTGTAATTGGATAACTTAGCACCAATTTTTGACAGAATATACTCCCAAGTGAAATTTCATAGAGTGTTTTCCATATATGTACAGGGAAAATGACTCATTTTGAAATCCCACGATTCTAGAGATATTGATTTGAATGGAAATATCAAAATTGAAAAAGAAATTTAGGGATTTTCATTGGTTAATTAGGGATACCAAATAATCCATGAAATTATCAAGAATTAATTTGAGAGAATAGGCCCCGTGTACCATGGGATCACCCATAATAAGGGTATCACCAAGAAACTAGAGGTGAGATAAGGGATCTGGATTTTAGTGAACTTTGATGCCTTTAATGTTACTATAAAGTAGAGTGGTCTTTAAGCATATTCCCAACCCTTATTTCATACGTATGCAGATGAAATGAGTGAGGCTATACCTCTTTATAATTCATATATAAGAGTTGAAGGTAGGAAAGGGGATCCATTGACCAAAAAGGAGGAAAAGGTGGAGGAAACCAAGTTGTGGATCCAAGAAATCCATTCCTATAAAAACCCAAAGGAATACATCATTTTATGAAGGAATTCCCAATTAATATGATCATAAGCCTTAAAAATATCAATCTTAATAAAAATCCCCAGAGATTTATTAATTTTCAAAGAGTGAATTGACTAATGAAAAATGATGATTATATCCAACATTTCCCTTCCTTCCACGAAACCTCCTTGTTTTGAAGATATTATCTTGTTCATAATCAATTTTAGTTAGTTATAAATAAATTTAGTATTGGTTTTATAGATAACATTAAAAATGGATATAGGTTTGAAATTTTTTGTTGTATTCACCTTACGATCCTTGGGTACCAGAGAAAGGAAAGTTGAATTAAAGGCATGAAGAATCTTACCCAAAGTTCTAGACTATTCCACTAGTTCGTGAACTTCTTTACCTATTATATACCAAAAATATTGGAAGAAATTTGTTGTAATACCTTCAATTTTAGGATATTGATCTGCTTCCATTTCTATTGAGGATATTGACCTACTGCCATTTCTATTGAGGATATTGACCTGTTGCCTTTTCACATTGCTTTCTCTGAATAAAGATATTATTTCTGGTATTACTCTTCTCCATATCTTTTTGTTCCAATTATATCTAATTAGTATTCATTTTTATACATATTATAATACATATAGTACCTTACACAAAGTTTCTAACATAACCCAATTGGAGTCAAAGGGCCAAAGAAAATAAATGTTGAAAGGAGGAATTGTATCCAATCACTAGACATCTCAAAAGGTCATACATCTAGGGTAAGGAAAGGCAACTCAAGGGAGAGTGGTCCAACATGAACGAGGCTTCATAATGAAGTTGAGAGGTAACTGGGTCATCATAGGGTAGGTCAAGTATGGACATGGCACAAACGTTGGTTGTAACACAATACCTCTAATATGATAGGTATGTGTGAGTACTAAACTGAAAAATTCATATGCTAAATTAGTTAATTTTGATTACTACATTTGGATATGAAACCATTGGTTTATGTTCTATCTTGGGTTGACTTGGTGATTAGTGAAATGATTTGTTATTATAGTTTCCCTACAACCTCAATCACTAGTGCAAGTGATGAGTTGAGCATTTATGTAGAACAAGTTGAATTGGTCACTAGAGCATAGAGTTTTCAGCATGGTCACATTAGAACCTCGCTTGATCATACATGCACTAAGTTTGGTGTTCATATGAGAATTTGGTTGTTGGTGCATAAACTACTTGATTGTTGGAAACAAACAAACAAAATTGTGTCTAAACTTAATACAATCTTCCTTTAAGTTAAATGTTAGGCTCAAAGGTAAATATTATGCCAAAATTGATTTAGGACTTCCCTAAATCAATTTAAAACTTTCTTTTTGTATTATAAAAAAATTGGAACTTTTTATTTTTTAGACTCTTATAAATTCCAAATTTTACATCGTACAATTTCATGATTCATTTCATAGATCTACTGAACTCTTTCACAAATTTGTTGCTCATCCACGAACTGTTAAGAGATGGGTTTTTTAATAGTTTTTCAAGAAAATATTTTCTTTATGCACCATCTTGAAGTAAAATAAACATATAATTATTTCCACCTCATGATCTGAAGGTTGAAGGCAACCCAATGAAAATTTTGAATGTTTCCTATCTTGTGGCACACTGATATGACCCCAAGGGGTTGGTCTAATATAGGGTCTATGTACATTTACCCTCATATATGCCTCCCTTGAATTCATATCACACACCTTCCATTAAATGAAGGTGGGAAATTATATATAATTGGTTGTTGGAAATTAATACTCTCAAAAAATTCCACAACATGAATATTAATTTTGGTGACCTCGTCAACCTTGATCACAGATCCCACCAGTGTCACGCTTTTAAATACTCTCCATAAGATTTGGTTTCATTTGATACAAGTTTAGTCATTAATCATATAAATTCATTTTTCTTCTCTTCAATACATCATGCATGTTATCAAATTGATTGTTTCTAGCTGCTTCATGAGATTTTTGGATTTCTAGAATATAAATTATCCCTTTTGTTTATTAACATTCAAATCTATGAAATGGATCGGGTGTAAAGGTCCACCCTCATAATAGATGTCTCTTCATTAATATTTGGGAATAACGAGCACTTCTTTCACTCATGTTCAGTTTCTTATTTTCTCTTCTTTACATAAAGAAAAGAAAACAATTTTTTATGTAGTTATTATTTCAAAAAGAATTGCAAGTGTCATTGTGACATGAAAAATTAAAATTTAATTATCAAATAAAGGGAAACATTTAAACAAGAATGTCGTTATATACATGTTTCTTGAAATGCAAGGTAGGATGTCAAATTTCAATATTGGGTCCATCTCGAGAGCCTGGGACTTTCATAGTCCTTGCTTTTGTTTGGATGAAAAGTTGGAAAACAACCATTGTGTTTTGACAATTAACAAGCACTCCAATCTTGTGGGCATTTGTCCAAACACAATTAATTCTACTAGCATACCCTTTTAATGAGGGAACGAGAATGTTGAATTTATTTGGGGAAGGAAAAGCAGGAAGATGAAAGAAGAAACTTGTGCTATCTTTAATGCAAAGTCATGATTGAAACAAGATCCCATCATTAAGTAAAATATTGTGCTAGTGATATGAATGTGTTTTGAGAAGAAGACATGTAACATAGAAACACAAAAGAAGTTTATCACATTGTTGACTACATTATTTTTGACATCATAAAAAATGATTGCAAAGTAGTTATTGGAATATGAGTTCAACATCAAGTGAATATGGTCGTGGATATTATCCTTTATAATGCCCTCAATGTTACAGTTTGGGCCACTTTGCTAGAAGCTAGGAGATCTATGATAACTAAAAGGGAAATATCAATGCTTGGGAATTGAATTGATGATTTCATGGACACCATAGACTAAATATCATAATCTCTAGTGGAGTTGAAGAACTTGAGATGGATCTTAAGATGAAGGGGTGGAGCACCTTTAATATTCAGTGGAGAAATGTGGACCTTTTCACACTTTTAGACATATCCTTAGTTTGGGAAATCCACATCCATGTACATATTACATCTTAAGAAATTCCATGGTACAATAATCTTTATAGTTGCATTAATATTTAATAATATCATTCTTTGGGAGACTTTCTAGCGGTAGGGATGGGAGGATAGTAAGCATTGGTTATGTGCCCCTATTATTGGACTCTTAAAATAATGTACCTAACTAAGATTAGACGAGAGGTTTCCACTGCGACATCCAAATTAAACAAATTGGGTTCCCAAATAACTATGAATGCCCATAATTCTCCTTCTATGACCACTACCATAACCTAACATTCTTTCCAACATTTCCTAGCTATGAGTATCATAGTAATTATATCGCATTTAGTTTCTTAAAGCATGATGAATCCTAGTTTTTCTTGGTTAATCCTTTTCCTTAAGAGGTGATGCTTAGGTTGGGCATTCAAACCTATAATATTCCATGAGATGATATTTATATTAGACTTTGGGATATATATATGCGTGTGTGTGTGTGTGTGTGTGTGTGATATCCATGGGTATATATACGATTTTGGTATTTTTATTTTATTTTTTAAAACAAATTATTCTCGTTAGAGATTAGATGCTAACGAGCTTGCGTCCGACGACTGTGTTTATGCGTCCGATGGCTGTGTTATAGTTTCGAAGGCTATAATCGTCGGATTAGCGACGACAATAAGGGACATCCTCCGACAAATTGGCCATAGATCCGACGACTGTAAGGGTTAGATTATTGACGACTTGGCCATAGATTCAATGCCTTTAAGAGGCGGTTAACCGATAGTATATTGGTCGGATATTCAATACATACTAATATTAAATATTCAAAAAATGCAGCAGGATCTTCGATGGGGATGTGTCGACGAACTGACAAATGATTTTTTCTGTCGCATATCTGACGACGTGCCACCGACGCTTAAAAAAAATAATGTCGTCGAATTATAGATGCATAATTGTTGAATTTCGGACAAATCAACAGTTAGAATTTGGGTACAAATGTAGTAGTGAATACCTAAAATATATTGAATTTATTTTTCATAATTTAAAAACCCCCTTTATGAATGAACATGATAATATTTTGGTCAATAAGTTGAATTCCCCGTGATTTAGTTAATGCAACCAATGACATCCTATGATATCCAATTCTGACTAATACTTCCATGTCCCATAGTTACATATTTGTATAATGAAGGGGCACTAATCCATGACATATAATTAACACATTGAGTGGTTAATCCTATATAATCCAAGTTCCCCACAGGTTTTTAAGGATTCTAAATCCATTTATGTATTCATAAATGAAATTTAAACAACATAAAATTATGATTTCATCGAGATTTATATCATCGAATTCCAGTGAAAATACCAAAACATAGAACATTTAGACTACACCACCATGAGGGAAACGTGGGAACAATTTAGGTGGTCGAATCAGAGGTCATATTACTGCACCCACATGTGAATTGTGCCACCATTAAAAAATAAGCACACCACATCAACGTCGATATTCCAGGAAGCCCCAA
>JZKD02S1311420.1:44011-55777 GCA_000966675.3 Picea glauca
ACCTTGAATTTTGTATATATCCCTTGACCTTTCATGCATGAGGTTATAGGCCCTACAATACCTATCATCATGCCCCATCGAGTTACAGAACGTGTAATACAGGTTTGTGGGTGTCTGAACATATTTTTCCATGTAGTAGCATTCACCAGGGCGATGTCTATTTCTACATACCTCACACCATGGTAAGGTAACTTGCTTTAAAGGACTCGGGACTCCAGATGCCAAATACTCACAGAATAGAGGACAGTGATCCTTGTCATGGAATTTTGATTTGCATCTAATGCACCAAATATATTCTCTTTTATCTTTTCCCTTGTCTTTCTTCATATCTTTGACCTACATAGATTAACTAGTTAGTTGGCTCAAGATTTGACTCATACCTGAGTTGGATTCTCCCATAGGGGTTGATTCTAACTTCATGGAGATCTCCAGCACCTCTACCTACGCAGCAATATTTTTTTGCATCAGAGGAATTCTGATGTGTGGTAAGAGGGAAATAATGAAACACTCCTTGTTCTTCTCGTCTGGGATCTAAAAACTCAAATGGCCTATCAGGGTCTTACATCTCTAATCAAACTCCCACATAGGTTCAACTATTCTCTTCTTGATTTATTTTAGTTCTGTAATGAACTGTGAATATGAATTAGGTTTCTTGAATTCAACAATTAGTGCAGTCTTAATGACATTCAAAATTTTAGGTACAGTTCCTTGGACAAATTTCATGTACCAGCTCAGTGCGTGATCTCTCAGGATAGTACTAAACTGAGCTCGTTTAACATCTTCGTCGATGATATTTTTAATATTCCACACAGCTTCGCATAGAAACCAATTTTGATCAGGATCTTTAGATCCATCTCCTCTGAAGATGGGTAACCTCATCTCATCTGCCATAGATCTTCCTAGGTTTCCTGATTGAATATGTGGTGGACTGCTAGTGATAGTTCTTCGAGTGCTCTGGTGACTCTGATTACTCTGATTTATTAATGTTATTGAAACAATAGGAGGAATAATAGTACTTACTTCAACAGTCAGCGTGGTTTCTGAAGTTTCTATCTCTTCTTGACGAGGTTCTTCAACTTTCCCTTCCTCTTCCCTAGCAGACTCTGAATACTCTTCGTTTGTCAGATATGCCTCTTCTCCATTGTAGAAACCCTTTTCCTTGTAGTTCTACTTAAACAGGTTTGCAAGAGGAACTTCTCTGAACACTCTCCTTATTGGCACAAGGGTAGACCCAGGGTTTAGCTCCAAGAGAGAACCAACAAGCATTAACTACTGGCCCTTTCTAAAACACCTGTGAAGAAGATGTAGTCTCACCCGAAGTAGCTATGGGGGGGTTGCAGGACAGATATGTCTACAACCAAGGGGATATCAAGTGGGTCCAATACAAGAACAACACAACAGTTATATGTCACTTATTATCCCAGATCTATTCCGCACAACTATCTATCAGATCTAACACAGTAATGCAATAATGGTATACCAATGACAAAGAACAGAGCATCAATCACAAAAAACACAAAATATACGTGGTTCACCCTCTCTCTAGGGATACGTCCACAGAACTATGCTTTATAATAAATTAATATGAAGCATACAGTTATTGTTTATGCTCTTATCTAGAAGATATTCTTTCTTCTTCTCTCTATTTCTCCCCTTCTTGCACACCCAGCTGCAGGACTTGATCTCTGCACCCAGCTGAATATCTTACAATACTAGAAGGCTCCTACACTTAGCACTTCTCTCTCACACACAATAATCTCTCATGCCAATAAAAAAACTAGAACGAACCCTCTTCCCTCATCTAGGTTCTTATTTATACATTACAATCACTAACCAACAGCCTTAGGTTGAAACCTAAGTGTCAAAACCCTAGGTGTCCAAAACCCTAGGTCAACTTGTCCCATGTTTTCATGACTTCGCTGGCCTATCTTTCCTTCCTTCTCGCTTGGTTCTCCAAAGCATTCAATAGTGGATTTTTCCGCTTGCTAAGTTGTCCACGATCCATATTCCTTGTTGATCTGTCATCCTTGATCTTCTTGTCCAATGTCTTGATTTCTCTTACTTCGCTTCACATTTTCTGCTCTTTTTCTCACTTTGACCCAGTAACAGTCACTATATCTTCCTCGCAGTTCACATTTTGACTTTTCTTCCTTGATATTCACTTGCTTCCATAACCAAGGGCCAAAACTCCCACTGCGCATATGTCTAGCCTCTATGTTGTTGTCGATGTTCTAGTTCTTGAACATTATCCTTTTCCAATATGACCAACTATTGTGCCTTTAAGATGTTCTTCTCATGCAATAGCATCTTGATTTTCAACTTTTAAAAGTGTAAAATTTTTCCTCTAGGTCCCTTAAAGAAGTACCTCTCGGCTTGGCTATATGACTCTACTCTGTCAACAAAAAACTCGGTGGCGTACCCTCCAATGGTGCTATCAAACTAGTGATCTACTGCTCTTGACACAATGTTATCAACTCTCTTGATCTTCTTGATCAACATCGACGTCCAAACCACAGGGGTTCTAGATATGATCTCAAACTAGGTATATGCTAACCTAGCTAGCCACTCATATACCTCCTGATGGATTCCTCCAAAGAAAATCTAGTGTATATCAGTAAAGATATATCTTCCCAACCAATCCTATGTACTAATATCAGGGTTCTTGTTATGGGCTTCAGCGAAGTCCTTTTCTTGATCTTCTATCCACTTCTGAATCTCTTTCTTCGATGGAAATCGCCTTGAAATTCCCTCTAGAAGATTCTAGCCCAGCAACGAAACCATTTGTTGGAGCAGGGGCAGATGCAGGGTTCCTCTCCAAGAGAAAACCAGCAAGACCTAACTACTATCCCTTTCAGCAACACCTATAAGACAGATGTAGTCTCACCCGAAGTAGCTATGAAGGGCTGCAGGACATGGATGTCTACAACCAAGGGAATACAAAGTGGATATGATAGAAGAACAACACAACATCTATATATCAATTACCAGCTTAGATCTACTTCGCATAACTATCTATCCGATCTAACACAATAATGCAATAACAATATATCCATAAACAAGAGAAAACAACATCAATCACACACAACACAAAGATGTATGTGGTTCACCCTCTCCCTAGGGCTACGTCCACATAACTGTGCTTTATAATATATTAAGATGAAAGCATACAGTTCTTATCCTTGCTCTTAGATAGCATATCTTCTCTCTTTCTGTCCATCTTTCCTCCCTGCGCACCCAGTTGTAGGGTTGATCTTCTCACCCAGTTGAAGATCTTACAATACAAGATTCCCTCACTTCTCAATGATTCTCTCCCTCACTACAATAATCACTCATAACAATCACGAACTTGGAATGAAAATAATAGCAACAACAACCAACAACCCATCCCAGGTCCTCTTGACCTTTATTTATACATTACAATAGATCACCAACAGTTTTAGGCCAAAACCTAAGTGTTAAAACCCTAGATACCAAAACCCTAGGTGTCTAAAACCTTAGGTCAACTTGACCTGCAGTTTCAGGGCTTCGTCAACCTATGTTTCCTTCCTTCTCGCGCGGTGCTCCAAAAGCATCCAATGGTGGCTTTTCCTCTTGTTGAGTTTTCCACGATCCGTCTTTCTTGCTAATTTTTCATCCTCGATCTCCTCGTCTAACGACTTGATTTCTCTTACTTCACTCCATATTTTCTTCTCTTCTACTCACTTCGACCCAATATCAATCACTATGTCTTCCGCGCAGTTCACATTCCATCTTTTCTTCTTTACTCTTCGCTTACTTCCATACCTAAGGGCCAACAATATGTTATAGTGAAAGTTCCAAGATGACCTGTTTGAAACTGATTTCAGGAGCATTCAAGAACCTAACTTCCATAGGGCATATCTCCGAAATTATAGAGAAAATGAATATGAAATTTTCACCACATGTACACCAATATCTCTCCTATATCTTTGTAAATTTTCAAGGTATAAAACATCCCATAAAATAATTCATAGAAAAAGTTCCAAGATGACTGGTTTGAAATTGATTCCAAGAGCACTCATGAACCCTAACTTCCATAGAGCATATCTCTGAAAGTATAGCAAACCCACATCTGAAAGTTGTACCACATGTACAACAAGATATCTCCTCTGTCACTTCCAAATTTCAAGGTCTGAAATGACTTAGAGAAAACCTTATCACAAAAATTCCAACATGACCCCTGATTTCACAATTCAATTTTTGCTAATCCATTTTTCACACACACTTTCTCTCAATGCTTTCTCTTTTTATAATTTTTCATAACCCTTTATGAAGGGACATGTCCCTTAATTAAAAAATTAATTCCCAAACCCATGGGTTTGAAACCACCATTTCACTTTTTACTTTTTCACATGCACCCCCTTTTTAATATAATTGTAGACCTATATATATAAATCAATATTGGAAAAGTTGTGTGTATTGTAATGTTGTAATATGAAATTAACGAAATGATTAATCCTTTGACATTAATGACAATAATTTCAACATGATGATGATTGTTCTCGCTTGATTTAAGAAATCCACACTCGCTTGATTTGGGATTTTTTTGATCGCTTGAATTAGAGATTCCATGCTTGCTTGATTCTCTTTCTCATTTATTCAGAAGCTACCAAAGGTCCTATTTTGGGGTTGATATTTCTTTATACTTTTGTTTATCTTCTCGGTATATTTGTTGTGATGACATGGGACTCTGTTCTCTCTTCATATTTGAGAGATGTGTCTCTTGGAAGATGGCTTGGAAGATGTGTCTCTTGATGGTTCAAGGTCAGTAATAGTTTATTAAGTAGTTCCCTTCCTTTTGACAATTCTGTATCTAACTCTTCATAACCGAGAATTTTATTACTTATTTTATTTCCTTTCTTTATTTTATTTTCCTTCTTTCTTTTATTTTATTCTATTTATTATTTTTTTATTATTATATATTTTTTTGGACTTGACCTAGGATGACACAAGTGGTTTTCGACCTATTTGAGACTTGTTGGCACCCTCAAAGAGGTTTTCGCCAACAATTATCATGATTGTTATGTATTGTGTTTTTATAATTGGGCCCCATTAACCACTTTTTGAAATGGGTTCCCTTGCAAGGTTCTTAGATGGATTTCTTTGGTTCGTCAAATATCTTTGACAACATATGGGTGTAACAAGGCAGTTTCAAGTTTTCGAGGTTTGCCTTTTATCTGATTGTCATACATTAGTACCAAATATCCTGATTTTATATTTTTTTCCTTAAGTGTCAATCATGCCAAGATTTTTGTTGTTGTTTATGAACTTCTTAATAATAAAAATCCACGAGTCTTTCTTATTCTAGTTCATTGAGTTGATAGAAGCATTCTTTTGTATTTAAGGTAAGGTCATATCTTAGGACATATGCCACCCTTTCTGTAAATATCCTAGCTTATATAAATATCCATTCATGAGGATGAATGGTGTTGATTTTAGTGTTAGAACCTTCTTTTTTTTTCCAGGAAGATCGTAAGAAGCATTCCTCTCAAAAAAATTCACTATTTCTTCTAAGTCTTTGGGAGTGGCCTCGACCCAGAATAAGTGTGCATCGGGTAAGTCATCGTTTATCCCTCTCAATTATTATCCTATTTCAAGTCAATATAGATGATCTGGGTTGACATTCTTTTTTCCCGGTTGGACTACTATGTCAAAGTTTTATTTTTACTTTTTTGTTTGTTAGTTTTTCCGTGACATGTGGGACTAACCTATGGCTAATAAACCATGACTTAGGGGCATCTAAGCCATCAAAATCACCCGAGGATCACACCCATCCTGAGCCACACCAACCCTTAACATGGTTAGATTTTTTGTCCCCGCAGTTTTTGAACCGGTGACTTTAACATCACGGAGTTCCTTAACACCACACTCCGTCGCTGATTGTCCTACACCTCAAGGACCTATCAAACTTTTATTCTTGAAATAATAGTAACCATCCAAATATTTTTTTTTTAGGAACAGGCTTGTTTACTAAATATTTGAAATCTTGGTGATGTGTAAAGAATGTGAATGGATTTTCTAATAAATAATGTCTAAAATTCTACAGAGCAAAGATCGTGGATAGTTCTTCTCTTTCCATTGTCGAATAATTGCATTCTTATCTGTTGAGATTTCAACTAGCGTATGCATTAGGATGGTCGAGCATGTTGTTGTATGGTTGTTCTAGGATTGAACTAACAATGAAATTTGATGCATAGACATGGACATGAAATTTTCTTGTCTAATTGGGGAATCATAGTATGGGTGATTCTACCAATTTTCTCTTTAGTAGTTCTAAGGACTCATTGCACTCCTGAATCTAAATAAATTTGACTTCTTTCTACAACATATTATCGATTGAGAATGTGATGTCAGAGTAATGAAAGATGAATTTTATGTAGTATCCTGTGTTCCCAAGGAATATTTTAATTATCTTTTGGTTTACTGGAGGTTGTAAGTTGAGTATTACCTTTATATTAGCCATGTTGACTTTGATATCGCCTTTGCATACAATATGTTCAAGAAAAATACCAATTGGGGTGGAAAAGATGCATTTCTTGATATCCAAAGACAAATGAATCTATCAACATGTTTATAGCATCATCCTTAGCCATTGGATGTGGCATTTTATTAAGTTGTATATTTTCCAATCATTGAAATATACAACCATCATTTTATAGATATATTCTTGAAAGGCTTTGACCACTATCCTTGAGAATATCATGGATGTATTCTTCAAAAGACCGTGGGTGTATCCTTGAGAAGACCATGGGAATCACCCTTTATGAAAATGAACCAAATTCATATACAAAATTCATTTTTTCCTGATCTTCTTTACAATCGGGACTTGATTATACCTCAAGAAGCCATATGTAAAATAATATCATTCATGTCATGAGAATTCACTGATGATATTATTCATGAATGGTATTGGGAAAGGATTAGTTACAATTAACTTATGGGATAACTATTAGACTTTCCCATTCCAATTTTTCTATGGGATAAACGATGCCATCGGCTAACATAGCCTCAATTGCTTTTTGTACAATGGGTTTATATTTGTGGGATAATTTGTATGATTGTTTTCAATGGGTTTAGACCCTGGGTTGAGTCAATTTTCATCTCCCCCATATCTTGTACAATTTTTTTGAGATCCTTATAGTCTCAATAAAAAACATATTGATATTCATGGAGTAGGTCGAATATTTATTCTGTCTACTTCTCCGACCAATAGTCACCTATCCTTTCCCATTTTGTAGGTTTATAATAATCCAAATTTCATTTTTTTTAGATAACTTCGTTGTAGCTCGGTGGGAAATCGAGTTTTTTTTAATCCTCCTTATCTTCCTTATAAACATAAACGATTGTCTTTACATAGTTATTTACTCTTGGGTGGAGTTTACTCTATATGAAGCTTTTCTCTAGAAAACTTATGTTTTCCATGTGCACCCAAAGAGAACTTATATTGTTTTGATCATGAGTTGACAAGAAATTGCAAGTCGATGTCAATCATATGTCAATTGTTTTCTTTCCATTTTTTCAACTTCATTAGGGTTTGGTTTTTCCAGAAAGTTCTTTATCTGTAATGCTACCTCTCTTAATTGTGCCTCTTTAGGAATGAATTCAAAATATCTTTTGAAGTTTTACTTTATTTTAGTCCAATTGAATGTATGTCCACTTGCCTTTCCATCTCTTCTCCATTCATTTTCACACTAATGAATATGATCTACTGGGTTGAACCTAGGTTTGAAGGTTAGGATGTTGACTTTTGTTGATAAAGTTTTCCCTCTGAATCATTCAACAAAGTACATTGTAGCGATGGTCCATTTCTAGAAGTGGGGAGAATAAGTCTCCCACCATCGAGTAGCTTAACTAGTAAAGGATTTGACAAGGCTATGCACTCTTCCCTATTCTTTGATTGTTTTTTATACTTCATCAACGTGGACTGACAAATAATTTGTCTCATTGAACCACAGAGGAGGTATTGTTTTTAAGTTAGTCGGGATAAGTGTTGGTGTCTATTTTATATTTTTTTCAAAAATGATAGGGACTTCTTGGATTGAGAAGAATTCTCTAAATCATTTTATAAGTATTGCTTCTATCGACCAACATTATTTTTCATGGGACTCATAATTCTCTATCTTCTAGTTATAAAGTTATGTATTTGAATTTTTCCCTATGGACACTGGGGAGCTGACTAAGATTCCACCTTATACATTTTGTTTGAGGTTGTCTTTCTCCTCTTTTATTATCTAATATATCCGACGAGCCTCCTATTATTCATCCCACATTTCTAGATATGTATTTCCTTCTTTTGGGTTGAGGGATATAATAATTTTCCTATTGCTTCCCTTCAACTTGATTCTATCTCTTTCCAGGGAGATAGTTTCTTTCATATTTCAACCCCATGGTCTACCTACCAATGTGGGGTAAGCAGGAATACCTTTGACTAATTCGATAACCTCAAAGTCTACCATTGTTGGAATCCTCATTATATGTGTTTTTATGTTTTTAAGTGTTTTGATTGGCTCAATAAATTTTTGATCTACCATTTTTAAGTAATTCATTGTTGGAGCTAGTGGGGGTCTTCCAAGATGCTTCCATGTATCCCATGGAAGGATGTTGACTTGTGATCCAAATTCGACAAAAACATTGTTAGCCATGATTTCATCAATCTCGAGATTGACTTGAGGATCATATTCATTCATATGTCTTTCTTGTGAGAGTTGTCGAAGATTCTTATACATTTGTTGATATTATTTATACTCCCTTAGAATATTAAGCAAGTTGATCAAGTGGTCGACCGACTACTTATCTTTTAGTAGTTAGAGGAACTCATCTAAGGCAATTTCTAAAGTTTTTTGTTGACTTCCCTTGCTTCCACTTATGTATTATTAATCAATAATATTGAAAAATTCCAATGCTTCACGCATTAGTTTTTCTTCTTGTTATAGTTCGGGGTAGGTATTTTGGTATCCCAGTTGTCAAACTAGTGATTCTCGGTAATTTTCTCGACCCACACTTGATCTAGTCACAACATGGAGATTCTTCAAGTTTAGGACCTCTTGTTTGGGAACAATATGGAGGAGGTTCATATTCCTTTTATTCATTACTTTATCTAGTATTATCGAACAATATTTGAGTGAGTGATCACCCACTCCACATATGTTACAAAATTTTAAGTCAGTTATATTCTTAATGGGACAGTCGATGCTTATGCGGTCATATTTCCAATAATTAAAGTAGTAATATCGGCCCTGACCACTTCCTAAACCTCCTTGAACCCATCCTCCTCTATATCCTCCTCTTCATTGGTAACCACCTTGACCATGACCTCGATATTCATTTATTGCTCCTTTGTTGGTATTATATTTGAATGCTTTTGTGTGATAGATTGTGTGGATATTTGACTTGTTTCACCCATTTAGACGACATTATTGCATTGAATGATTGTTTTCTTCACTGATGATCCCCACTTCTCTTTATAAAAGTGGGTCACTTCGTAAAGAAACTTACACAATCACGTGGTCATTTGGTTACCAATTGTGCCTTTTTTAAAAAGGGCATAACTCTAACATCAGAAGTATGTTTTCAGTGCCGTTTTTTTTTAAACTGCATAACTTTTCAAGCTCTTTCCATCCAGATCATCCAGTTTCAATTTTTAAATCCACATTATTTGCATATTTAATATGGCTTCTACAAGTATAGTCTTGCTTACCAACAACAACTATTTCCAATGGAAATCGCATATGGAATATTTATTAAGAAGTAAAGGCTTGTACCGGATTACCTTGGGAAAGGAAACAACATCCACTGATCCTTATAATAAATCCAAGTGGGATAATAGGAATGATGAAGAACGTGGACTAATCGAAATTTCCATCTCTCTTGATTTAAGGTATCACCTTCAAGATATTGATGACCCGGAAGAAGCTTGGAACACGATTAAATCTGTGTTTGGTAAACTCAATATTATTCAAGCACAACAATTAGAAACACAAATATTGACCTTGAGTCCAAATGATTTTTCTTGCCTTGGAGACTATCTATCTAGGTTTAAAACACTCAAAATTTAATGTGAAGAATGTATGATAAATATGGAGGAAGAGAATTGCATCTATCTTATTCTTTCTAAGCTAGGTAGTGCATATTTTGTGTTTGTTTCTACCTTTTATGCCATGAGAGAGGCTCTAGGGGAAGAATCTTATGAAAAACCCATTCTTGAGTCCTTTTTTTCTTCTTTGATTCGAGAGGAAGATAAGATTGTACAATTTGGAGTGATCAACACTGCAGGTCCCTCCAAAAAAGCCTTAGTTTCCCAGCAGAAAGATAAACCCAAGTATCCCAAGAAGCAACATCCTCGCTACAACAATAAACAACATAAGGGTCTCAAACCTGCTCAGACAGCTTCAGCTCCTACTGGTGACAAAGGACAAAAATATAAAAGTAATAATACTAACAGACATTGAAACTTTTGTGATAAAGATGGTCACGATGAGTCCAAATGTTTCAACAAGATGGCAGCTTTAGAAGCAGTGATGAAGAAGCACAACATCAGTATTGATTCTACTTCTTCTTCTCACGAACATGCACTTTACGCTTCTGGTTTCTCCTTCAATTCAAATTCTACTACTACTTCTTATTCTAATGAGTGGTTTATTGATTTAGGATCATCTTATCATATGGCTAAGGATAAAGCCATATTTTCTGCTCTAAATGAATGTAACACCAAGAAAATATTTGTTGGTGATGATAGATCTCTTAGTGTTGTAGGATATGGAACAGTTCAAGTAGATAATGGTCATTTCAATGATGTATTATGTGTTCCAAGTCTTTCTTGTAACCTTCTATCAATATATCAAATCACTCATTCAGGTAAAGGTAAAACCGTCGAGTTTTCACCTCACCAACTTGTAATCAAGGATCTAAGAGATCCTAAGCATGTTCTTGCAACTGAAATTTTTGATGATATTATCAGGTTGTACAAGTTTGACAACTTTGGGTCATCATCTTTTTCATCAGTTTTTGTTGCTCATTGTGATGACTTGAGAAAACCTTGGCATGAGCGGTTTGGTCATCTAAACTATCGCTCATTGTAGCAACTATGTAATCAACAGATGGTGACTAGTCTTCCTCTTGTTTCATGCAGAGATGGTGTTTGTGTCGGTTGTGTTCTTGGAAAACATCATCGGGATAGTTTTGGCAAACATGCCTCTTGGCATGCCTCAGGTCCTTTGCATCTTGTTCACAGTGATTTGCGTGGTCCACTTTATTCTCCTTCTTTTTTTGGGTGCAAGTATTTCTTAACTTTCATTGATGACTTTTCCAGATGTACTTGGGTTTACTTCTTAAAACTCAAGTGTGAATTTTTTGACAAGTTTTTGGCCTACAAGGCCCTTTTAGAAAAGCAATCTAGACATCAAATTCAAAGGCTAAGAACAGATAATGGAGGCGAATATGTGAACAATAATTTTAAAAGATACTGCACTACACAGGGAATCCAAATGCAACACACTATTCCATATACACCACAAAAAAATGGTGTTGCTGAGAGAAAGAAACGCACATTAAAAGAAATGGCTAATTGTATGATCCAATCTAATGGATTAAGTCTAAAGTATTGGGCGAAAGCCATAAACTGTGCAAATTACATTTTAAATCACACTCCCACAAAGGCTCTTAAAAATATAACACCGGAAGAAGCTTGGACTAAAATTAAACCAGATGTAAGTCACTTCCGTGTATTTGGCAGTATAGCATGGGCTCACA
>JZKD02S1311420.1:81177-112533 GCA_000966675.3 Picea glauca
TTTTTTGATCTTTCTAGAAATAATTTACAACATGGAATATTATTTTAAACCCCACAATCACTGAAGAATGAATATCAGTCAGCGTGAAGAGTTACCCTATAAAAATTATAGGACCCTAACATAGGCTCCAATTGGGGATGGCATCCTCCCTGTGAGATGCCAAGAACATCGTGGACTAAGTATCCTAATCCATTGGGTTGTTTCCGAAACCTGTAACTTGCTTTGACCTCTGAACTTCAAACTGTGAACTTCTTCAACTAAACTCAACCTACTTTCAAACTGAAAATCAACACTATAATTTCTCTAAACTTAAAATGAAACTCTGAAAGCAAAACTAAAATGTAATGAAAAAGGTGCTTTCCCAGCAAGCTTATTTGAACACTGAAAATATGACCGTTGAAAAGATGCTTACCTCGTAAGCTTATTTATATACAATCCTATTCTAACCTGCTGAAATTATTTCTCAATTAGGTAATGGAAAAGTGCCAATGAAGCCAATCCAACAGTTGATCCAATAATTCCGCTCTTTCACTATTTTTAACAAAACTTAGAACTAGAGCTTGTAAGGGCATTAGAAACTAGTTGTCAGTTTGTTCTTCACAACATAGAGCTTTGTAACCATGAAAAACAAAAGATGCACTAGAAATCGGTTGGAATACTGAAGTGAAAAACTCCTCCATATAGATAGCTATGGGATCATGATAAACATGACCTTTTTCTTGGTGTTCAGAGTATTTAGCAAACTCAAGGTCATAATTGGGTATGGAACATATGCTATCTACATCATCATACAATTTCTGATTTGACTGCAAATTTTCAGAAGATCTTTGTAATGAGGCTCCTACTAAACAAAACAATGAAACTGGTTGCCTGATCAAGTTTTTATCATCTCTGTTTGTAGGCACATAGTCAGCTAATGGAAAAGGACTTTGGCTACATATATTATCCAACATATTAGCTATTGGATCTTGGAGAAACTGAGGAGATTGTTGCAATTTATTACGCAATGATTCCACTGAAACTACATGATTTTCTATATGCTTACTAGTCCTTTCTTATGAGATATTAGCAACATTTTTCTTCAAAAACTGAAATGAATCAAAACTTAATGGTACAGAATTATGCTGCATCAATTCCTCTCTGTTTTGAAAATCAATATAACTTAGGGGTTGTACTTCTGGATCTAGAACAAGTTCCATATCACAAATGATATCCTCAACTGACTCATCATGGTCTGCTTGCTTATAGATTCCTTTCAGAAATTGAAATGAGGAGAAACATAAGGGCAAAGACTTTTCACTTACTTGAGAATTTCTGCATTTTCCTCATTGCTATCATAATTAATATGCACAGGTTGATTGTCATATTTGAGTTGACGCAACTGAGCTTCTTCCTCCCAAAACCATGTTGCTAGTTGTTTTGAAGAGTCAACCTTGATGCAATCATCATCATATTGATCATATTTGGGTAGATCATCCATATAAGAAAAGTCATCAAACATACACATTAGATCAGCTGATTGCTCCTCCACAAGCCAATTTTGAGTTTCATCTTTTTCCATGGCATGAATTGAATACATAAAATAGTCATTTTGTGATCTATGATACCAAGGATAAGCAACAACATGTTTAGGAACAACGACCCTTTCTTTTTCTGAAAAAAATGGAACATGGTGTTTTTTAACAACAAGTTCATCTCTCATGATAATCTTGTGCATCATTTCTTTCATTGTGCTTTCCAGAATGTCTAGTTTCACTTTTGAAGATGTCAAATTCTCCTTCTCTGTGTTTTCCTTTTCTTCTGCCTTCAAATTTGAATTTTTTATCAACAAATTGGCTTCTACACCTATTTCATTGTTCTTCATTTCTTCAAGTGTTGTAGTTTTTCTTTCTCTCAAATGAAATTCCATTTCTGAATCAAAGGCATCTGGGTAGTGTAAGGGAGATAAACCAAGAGGAGGCTTTATATCATCAAGAATTGAATGGTAAACTTGATTGAACCTGGCTGAAAAGTGTTGCACTGTTTCTCCTAGCTATCTTTTCAAATGATCATATTCTTCTAAAATGAGAAAAATATTCCTCTTGATCACCCATTTATTAAGGAAGACTTTCACAAACTGATAGAAATCAACAATGCTTGCAGCTAGTAATTTTTTGAACCACTTCTTAGCTTTACCTTGCAAAGATAGAGAAAAGATTATGATACAGACATCATCTTCTTCAACCTCAAAAGGGTCAAGAAAATTTTCAAAACCCTAAATATGTTTTTCAGCAATGATATTACCATATTCTCCATCAAACCCAGGAAGGTATTTGTGATAATTTTCAGGGAGATCATGGAGTATAGCAGGTAAGATGAGAGGCTTGTATATATCTGTAATTTTAATAGGTGTATGAGTATGTACAGAAGCTGTAAAATTGGTCTTTATCTCTTGAGGCTCATTAGGTTGAAAATGATTATCATAAGTTTCAACAATAAGGTCTTGACCAGGATCAGGAAAAGAGAAGAAATAATTAAAAATAAATCCTATTACATCTTGGATAACATTCCAACTTGAATACTTGATTTTTTCAAATTGTCTTGTAATGTTTCGGGTTCTTCCTCCAATGGAGTCTTTGATTTGGAGTTGATTGGAGTCGTCATGTAGATGATTCATCCTTCTTATGTCTGATCACTATCCACCATCAGTAATTAGATCTGGAACTTGATATGCTTTTCTGAGAAGCATGAAATGTTCTTCCCCAGTATGGTCGCCACTATGTTGGCACTCTGTAATTTCAAAGGCTGAGAAAGAAATGAACAGAGGTAACTACAAAACAACTTTTGAATCGAGGATCTAGCCCTCCTAAACTCAGAGAGGGATCTCTTTGTGAGATTTATCTTTGTTTGCTAGAAATTTCAGGCTAGTTATGATAGTATCGGGTTTGGTTTTTTTGAATTTTTGGTTGGAATAGGGAAAAAAGGCCATTGGGAAATGTAGTCACTGGGCTTAGTTCAATCAAGACAATTTCTACAGGAAGCCTTACAAGGCAGGATAGGCACTTTGTTGGATTCTTAAGATTGTTGAGTGATGTGAAAGAAAAGTTGACAAGATGAGATTGTACTAGAGCAATTAAGAATTCTAGGACTGACCTTCTAGTAGAAAACATAGAAATTATTCACAGCCAGAGCTAGAGTGTACATTTAAACATATTATGTTCCTAATCTTCTATTGAATAATTCATAAGTTATGGATAATAGCTAAAAAACAACAAAAACACATATACAAAGATAGATGCACTTCACCAACTTAAGTGACACAAGAATCCTATAATTACAACTGTATTATTGAAAATTTATCAAAGGAGGCTCTGTGAGCTACTTTACAATATTGATCCTATCCTACATAATAGGTCCCACCATCTCATACTTCTATATGTGAAGTATTTATAAGTTTATTACAAAGATCATGGCATAAATGAGCAAGATATATCTAATTTAACTGTATATCTTAATTAAAAAAATATAGGAATCTTTAAGATCGATTCAGATTTCAGGTGCTTGATTTGATTGACTAAAAATAAACTTTAGATTCAATCACTATGGAACAAACTCTCAGGTGGCTCGAATGATGGAGTTTATAGATGAATTATGTTTGGATCCTGGAACTGCCTACTGGTTTGATGGAGGTTGTTGATTTTTTCTTAGTTTCTGGTTTTTATTGGTGGCTGCGATCGAGAACTAAATGTGGTATTTTATCATGATATCAAAATAGATCCCATGATTCACTGTCCTTGCTAGAGCTAGATTCCACCTTGAACTTATTATTGTCACTTATTCTTATCCTCTGATTGTTTAGCAAAGCCGGTGGATTCTCAAATGTCCACATTTCCCGCGAAGTAGAAGGAGCCTTTTGAACACTTGCAATTAATCATAAACCAAAAGAAACCTTTCCACTCAGAACAATGATTATGGAACGAGGAATCCTGACTTCGGGCCTTCAGGATTCAGGTGAAATGAATCAATGGAAATGTTATTACCCAAAGGCCGAAATCCAAAGTGGAAGCGTGATCAAGACGGAATTGTGACCGCCGACATATTAGGGCATGGTTAAACTTTGCACAGGTTGCAAGATTTGAAGTACCCGACTAGCATTGATCTGCATTTGCTATGGACAATCAGATGATGCTTTAAATCGAAGATATCTTACCTTCTGGCTACCATGATGTATTTTTAGTGACGTGATATTGTTACGTGTGAGCTGACGGTCAATGGTCATGTGGGAAAATTTAATTGGTTATGAACAAGTTGACATGGGGATAAGTGTCGAGTAGGGAGAAGTATAGGCAGAGAGGTGACGTGTAGTGAGAGGGGGGAGGTAGATGTGAAGGGAGGGAGGTATCGAGAGTGTGGAAGACATGTGGCATGTGAGGAGAGGAGGAGTACAACTAGGGAAGCGACGCTAAAGTGAATGGAGGACAGGTGTAAGCGGGGGTGTAGGTGGTATTGGAGTTGTGGTTTGGCAGGATTCTGGCGGGGGGGGCAAGAGGTAAGTAGATTTGAGAGAGGGGGGTCTGAAATAACATGGAGACACCATGTTAGGTGGGGCCAGTGTGGGGGAAACCAATCCCCTCCCCCCCCCCTCGTTAAAGGTAGAAAGGTCGGGGGGGTCCAAAATGCACTGAGGACCGTCGATCTGGGCGTTGTTGGATGCCACCGATGGAGACTAGTGTGGGGAGTGCCCACTACATGACAAAAATTCTTGTTCGCTTGCAACTTAGGATAAAAATTATGCGTTGGGTAGCAAAAATTTGTTTTTTTTTATCTTTCTAGATATAATTTATAACATGGGATATTATTTTAAACCCCACAATTACTGAAGAATGAATATCAGTCAGCATGAAGAGTTACCCTATAAAAATTATAGGACCCTAATAGGGGTGACAGACATCAATCACATCTGATCTTAGATATTATGATTATTTGGAAGATATACTGAAGTTAGTATTAAAATCTTTCAAAGTTGTTCTCTTCAAAGTCAAGTTTGTGAGATTGTTGCTACATGGTGTTGAAAAAACTATTATTGATCATGACAATGGTTTTATTATGATTAATAGTACTAGGCATGAGTTGAGTATAGAATCATACATTCTTCCAAGTCAATGTGAGTAGATATTTTATTGTCAACTATGAAATATAGCGAAGTTGGTGATTTGTTGTCCAATAAAATATATGAAAAAGCTCATAAAATATGTAAATGAGGATGAGTAGAAAGATGATGATGAGGATAATAAAGTTAAAGTTTACAACTCCTATTACATATCAATAAAAACATAGTCATCAAATAGAAAAGTTGTACAAATTTGTATTATTAGAAATGGATGGTTGAGACACTTTTCAATCATGAGTGAGATCATGTATCCATTGTGATACTTTGTTTTTCAATGGTACTTCTACCACCAACTTTCATAGAAAACGATTCCTTGCACGCGAATGTATTGTGAGAATCTAGAAAGGAGAATAAGGAATGGAATATCTCATCACTACAAATAAAATATTGAGGAAAAGCACATAAGTGCTTGGAAAAGTAGATAACTACATTTAAAAATAGAAGCTATTACTTTGAGAATCAACAATGGAATATGCCATAACCCACAAATATGTGGCAAAGTAAGTAAATAGTGGAGGAATGGCAGATAAGTGCTTAGAAAAGTAGATAACTACATTTGAAAATAGAAGCTATTACTTTGAGAATCAACAATGGAATATGCCATAACCCACAATGGAATATGTCGAAAAGTAAGTAAGTGGTGGAGGAATAGCAGATAAGTGATTGGAAAAAGTAGATAACTACATTTAAAAATAGAAGCTATTACTTTGAGAATAACAATGGAATATGCCATAACTCACAATGGAATATGTGGAAAAGTAAGTAAGTAGTGGAGGAATAGATTGGATTTAAAATGAAAATAAAAGAGGAAAGAGATATTATGAATGTGGAATAAAATTAATATTTTTTTATTAATTATTATTTTGATAATCAACAATGGAATATGTGGAGAAGTAATGGAGAAATAGATTAGATTGAAAATGAAAATGAAAATGAAAAAAAAAAAGAGATATTATAAATGTGGAATAAAATTAAATATTTTTTATTATATAAATAATAAATATAAGTGGAAGATAATATATTAATTTGAAATTTTATTTTTAAAATAATATATTATTAAAATTTAGTTAATTATTATAAATATAAAAATTAATTTAAAATTTTATTTTCAAAATAATATATCAATTTATTTATATTTAAAATGGATTCTTAAAATTTAGTTAATTGTGAATGTTGTAGAAATAGGAGGAGATTAATTTTGTAGGAACTTTTCTTTTCTTTGTCCACCATTCAATAAATTAATGTTTTGATTAATTTGAAACATTAATTAATTTTCTGAGTATTTATAAGACAAAATTCCTAGACATAAAGTTTTATTATGTATAGAAATTGGATCATTCGCGACTCGATTCAATTTCATATTTGAAAATAAAATCTCGTAATTTTATACAAATATTCATATATTCTACACCAAAAATAATATTAATTTCAAAATATTAAATTTTCATTTTTAATGGTACAAAAGATCATATAAATTCCATTTTCATAATTGTACAAAAGATCGTTATGAAACGTCCCATTGTTAACTATTAAAATTATGATAAAAGCTCATTCAATAACAAGTTGTTATCTTGGAATTGTTTACTATTATTATTTTGGAATTATTAGCTATTTTCGATATGATAAAAGCCTATTCAACAAAAGTTGTTATTAGGGCACTCAAGGTCTTACCATTATATATTGTGAATATGATATAAGCATGATCAATGGAAAGTTGTTATTTGTGAACTCTCACAACTATTGAGATGTGAAGTCTTAAATAATGAAGATTTTTGGTGTTTGTGTGTGTGGTAGAAATATATTTGGATATTAATTTGTATATAGAATTTAAGGTACCATTGGTATATTAAAATTGTTTTAAATTTTGTATTTTTGAATTAAGTTAATTTAAAAAAAAAAAATAATGATAGTTGTTTAAAATTTAATTAAATTAATATAAAAAATATAATGATAATTGTTTAAAGTAAAGATAAAATTAATTAGTGAAATTGTTTTTTTTAAATTAGATATATTTATATAATGTTAATGTAATTTAATATTTATAATTATTTACTAATTAATTTAAAATTACATAAAATATATAAATTCCTCAAAATTCATGCAATTTTAAATAATAAATACAAAAAAATATATTGAGTACCCAACAAGTATCATTACCTTCCTTATATTGTGTGTGAGAGAGAGAAAGAGAGATGATGATGATGAACAACGTTCATTGAGACCAAAATTGGTTTGTTGGACCTTAAGAAAGGTAAGAGAATACTTAGATTTTTTTATAATGTTATTTCAATGCTCAAAAAACATTAGGAGAAGTGCTCCACTATCACTATAGTTTTGATGACTTAGAAGGTTCAGTATTATGACAGATATTTTGAAATTGAGATCTAATTTGGGTATACACATGACACTCCAAGAGAAAGTGTTTTTCATCTTCAACCCTCTTGGTGTCACATTCTTTCATGCCATGGTGTTTTGGGGATTTTCCAATGCCCAGTCTCACTATGTAGCTCATGAGAATTAGGTCTAATTTTAGCAATATTGATTCTCTTTTTAACACTAGTCAAAACATAGAGACACTTTTGATCTTTAAGATTAGCGTTAACCACCTCCTTATAATATCTTTATTTTATTTTATCCTATAATTTTTTTATCGAGCCATAGATTCTCCTTAAATTTATCTTGAACAATATTTTTAATATCATTGGTATTTTGCAAAATAAATTCTTTGTTTATTCCCCAATGATTTAGCCAAGAGTTTCCATTATTATGCCATCCTCGCTTGAGCTATTGGTGATTTGGGATAGTGTTTGAAGCAATTTTGAGGAGCCTCTTATCTGCTGATTTTTCTATATAAGATGATATATGATAGATATATTATCACAATGATGAGTGTTCCATATATAAAGAACATATGGTGACCATCCATGAAGGGATGCATCCCTTGGATAATAAATAACTATTTATTATTATTATTACTTATTATATATATTATTTAATAATTAATAATTATATTATTAATTATTAATCTAGGAGAATGTCTTCTCGTTGTTGTCCAAACATCAACACTCCCTCTCAACAAGGGAGATATTCCGCATCATGCCAAGTTTGTCTATGAAGTATACAAACTTCACCTTGGACTCATGAGACTTATTTATCAGTCCTTGGAGATGTCTCTTTCCCACCTAAATTAAGGGTTAACTCCCCCTGCAACTCTCCATCTAAGCCAATTGACTCTCTCTCAGATCAAGCTCACTTTGGATTCACATGTGATAGCATCTAACATTTTGAGTCTTTTATCATTCCTTGTCAAATCACCATGACTAGGACAAAGACCACACCAACGTCGTTCACCACAAGTACACCCCTGTGAGTGAATGTTAGCACGATGCTAACTGACACGTGGAAAGCACCTCGTGTCCATATTATTCCTTTTCATGATTAAGGAAGGACTACGCTTGGGCCCATTTACCATAAGTGCACCTTTATGATAAACGTATCCTATGTCCCTTGGTCTAGAGCCCAATCTAGGAGAAGGTTTGTCTGATGTTGAAACATCAACACTCCTTCTTAGCTAGGGAGGTATATTTCCATGATGTCTTCATCTAGTAGTCCACTAACTACTCTGTAATCAACTAGTAGCACACAACTACTACCATGCCATCAATAGCTCGAATCATATGTCATAATATCTACGATCAAGCAGCACACAGTTGCTCCAAGTGATGTGGTATTCTCCATGACAATCAACCAATAGAATACAACTACTACAATTGCCATGCAATAGAACGCGATTGTGCTAGTCCATAGTAGTACACAACTATTGTCCAGTGATACACAACCACTGCTAGTAGCACACAACTATTCTCCAATGAAACACAATCACTGCCAGTGGTACACAACCATTGTAGTAGCACACAACTACTATCCAGAGACACACAATCTCTGCCAGTGGTACACAACCACCATATTAGAAAAAGGTCTGTCACACATGGAACTCCCATGTGGACTTCTAGAGGCTACTCCCTCTAGAAACATTAGGGTCAACTCCCCATAGTGTGAGACGTCAAGGTCAACTCCGTTGACATTTCCTCATGTGTTTCCAAAAGGCATGTGTCCTCATGTGCTCTCCACAAGGGAAGTTGGGCTATAATCCCAAACCCACTTATCCCTCTCGGATAAGTGTCCTCACAGATCAACTCAACTCAGTCATAAAGGAGTACGATCTGGACTTCTAGAGGCTACTCCCTCTAGAAACACTAGGGTCAACTCTCCATAGTGTGTGACGTCAAGGTCAACTCCCTTGACATGTTCTCATGTGCTCTCCACAAGGGACGTGTCCTCAATGTTCTCTCCACAAGGGACATTCAGCTATAAGCCCAAACCCACTTATCCATCTCAAAGAAGTGTCCTCGCAGATCAAATCAACTAAGTCACAGAGGAGTATGATCTGGAGAATGTCTCAGGAAGTTGCAAACATCAATAATCCCTCTCAACAAGTGAGGCATTATCTACCATGCCAAGTCTGTCATGAAAGTACTCGAAATTTGTCCTGGTAAGGGGTTTGGTAAGAACATCAGCAATCTACTCATTTGTAGGAAGGTACCGTACCAGTACTTCTTTCCTCTACACCATGTCTCATATGTAATGGTACTTGATCTCAATGTGTTTCGATTTGTCATGAAACGTTGGATTCTTTGAGATTTTCACACAAATCTGGTTATCACAATGAATAACAGTGAAATCCAACACATGTCCAAATAAATATGCAAGGATCTTGTGAATCCACACTACTTGGCATACTGCCACACTCAATGTTACAATGTACTTTGCTCTTGTGGTGCTCAAAACCATAGAAGTTTGTTTCCTGCTACACCACGAAACCATGGTTGATCCCAAAGTGAAGAAACACTCGTAGGTGCTCTTCCTGTCAACTACGCTCCTTACCCAATAAGAGTCAGTATATCCCTGCAATATCATGTCATAAATGGAAGTATATCTCAGACCATGCCCAATTGTGTCTCACAGGTATCTCAACACATGCTTCACAACAATCCAGTGTGTCTGTCTTGGCTGACTCATAAAATGGATAAATGCACTCATTGCATAACAAATATATGGTTTCGTGTTAACCAAATACTTCAATTATCCAATCAGTTGTCTGTATAGGGTCAGATCAATATCATCAGAATCAGAAGAAGACACACTTTGTTTCTTCAGATTTGTCACCATTGGTGGAGCCATGGAATTACAGTTCAACATCCCAAACTTCTTCAATATCTCAACTATGTACTTCCCCTGACTCAAGAATATCTCATCAGTTATCTGCCACACCTATAGCCCCAAGAAGTAGTGCATAATACCAAGGTGCTTCATCTCAAACTCAGTGGCCAACACATACTTGCATTCAACAATAAGGCTCTCTGTATTGGTGAGGAATAAATCATCAACGTAGAGGACCAAAATCCTGGACTCACCATTAACAATCTTGTAGTATAGGTTGGGATCAACAACACTTTTTTTGAAGCCCAAACTCATAAGGTGTCCATCAATCCTTGCATACCAAGATCGAGGTGCCTACTTGAGTCCCTACATGGCTTTCTTCAACTTGCACACATGAGACTCCTTCTCATGTATCACGAAATCATCTGGTTGCTCGATGGATACTTCTTCCTCAATCTCTCCATTAAGAAAGGTTGTCTTTACATCCATTTGATGTAGTCTCCAACCCATGGATGTTGTAAGGGAAATAATCATCCTAATAGAAGTGTATCGAGAAATAGGAGAAAATGTCTCCTCATAATCTATTCCCTCCACCTGAGAGAATCCTCTAGCAACAAATCTCGCTTTGTGCTTATTGATTCTCGCACCAGCTGTGTGTTTGATCTTATAGATCCACTTGAAAGTCACTACATACTTCCCCTCAAGTCTCAGAACAATATCCCACACATCGTTCTTCATGATATACTGATACTCCTCCATTATGGCATCTCTCCATATTGGCTGACTAGATGCCTCCTCATAACATGAAGGCTCATAATCAATGATGTGGCTCATAACTGCGGCATAACACACATATCTTTGAGGTCTCTTGCTCTCTCGAAAGGTACCACTATAAAAAAACATATGAAATACCTAATTTATCAACCACTCTAACTCCAACTCAGAAATAGAGAAACATACAAAATACCCAACATTTCTTAATCACTAATAAAGATCAAATTTCTTAACATCTAAATGATTTTAATCATATCATATTTGTAGTATTTTATTTATGTGCAAATCTTGATCTTTCTTTATAAATATATTTATATATTTATTTATGTTTATAATTATATTTGGCTATTATTATTATCATTCAGTTATAAGAATCATAATTTTTCTGAAATCTATATGTAAGTATTAGTTATGTGACAAACAAGAAAACATCTTTATTATATTAAATTATAAATACATCTAGCTATTATTGATGCAATAATATATAAATTATATTATAATATATATATATATATATATTGACATTATAATATTTTATTATTTTTTTAAATTATTATATGTTAATTACACATTGAACGTGAAAAGAATCACATGTCTAACTTATAGTGTTGAAAATATTTTTGTAATCTTTCATTTATATCAATGAAAATGAAAATGCGTAAGACTCTAAAAGAAAACATTACTACACGCTTTTTTACTATTTGTTAAATTTATATTAGATAAAATAAAATATACTTTAGTTTTTCCAATACTAACATTAATGCAAGCTTTACGTGTAATAGTACATATGTAAATGGATAGTACGATCAAATTTTGGTATAGTAATGAAGGGTTAGAACCTTCATTTTTGAAAAGATGTTTTAACGTGTTTATTTAATGGTTAAATGGATTTTAACACAAAGAAGGACAATACACAATGGGAAAGACCGTGTGAAGGATTTGAGAAAACAAAAAGGGGGGGGGGGTGTCTGGAAACCCAAGAAAGCTAGATGGAGGTTGGTCATAGGTATGGATGTGGGTTTGGAGGAAACTTGTAACTTATCCCTTTGTGGACTGGTTGGGAGGTTCACGTATAAGACCAGGAGTAGTATTACATTCACAGTTTGGATGACGCGAACCTGGTTACCCATCATTGGGTATGAACCAAAATACCTCACCTTGCCTTATGGATGGTTCAGGTTGGTCTTCAAGCTCCTCGAAGACATATAGATTATATTAAATGGGTTTTGGGACTTTAAGGGCAACAACGTTATGCTTAAGAGGTGAAGAACACGATTTGACCTTGCCACATAATATTTCAGCGTGCGACATGTTTGGGTTCTGTTGCCAGCCTACCACTCAACTTATGGAACAAAAATGCCTTAAAGGCTATTGGGAATCTGCTTGGCCGATTCCTTAAGTTTGATGAAAGGGGGCTCCATGATCTGGATAAACGCATGGTGCGTATTCTTGTAGAAGTGGATATCCACGCAAGTCTCATGGAATCACTTGAGGTGGAATGGCGAGATCAAGTGATGGTGCAGATACTTGACTACCTAGGTCTGCCTTTTTGTTGCAATTCTTGTAGAAGGACAAGACATCTCCATCACGAATGTCCATCATGGAATGGGAATGGAGATGCGAAGGACCCAATGGAATCTCAGGATAATGATTTGTACATGAGTGAAGGTGATACAAAAGAGATGGGGACTCTCACTTCGGAGCCAGGAGAAGACACAACGGATCTCCTCTCGAGAACTTTTCTCGGTAAGTTAAAGTTTTACTGCCCTTATTTATTTTTGAAGCTATCGTCTTGGGAGAGGGACTTACTGGACAAGTCATTTCCTTCATCTATTTTTTCCATATCAGAGACTACTACCACCTCTAAGAATTCTTTAGAATTGGGTGGGGCGACTCCATTTGCAGATAGGATTCTAGAGGCCCTACTACCTAGCACTACTACCCCTATTATGTCTACGGACACAAACTTACAATTTGGGGGGACACATGAGAATTTTACCCCACTGCTATCCACCATACCCAAAAATGCACAGTTGTCAGATACAAATATTGAAGCTCTAATTCTGAATCTTAATGAATCAGCCAGCCCCACACCTCTACAAACCTTTTGGGGTCTAGAAGGCTATCAGGGGAGCTTTGACCATGATCCAGGTGAAAAGGCATCTGTTGGGGGAGTTAACAAAGGAAAGGAAATGGCATGGTCCCGAGGTCTAGGTATGGAGGTCTCTCCTATCAAAATTCGTAGTGCACACAAGAAGTTAGGGCCAACACCTGCTTTGGGAGTTCAACAATCTATTTCTACTCATGATATGGGGGCAATTAGAGACGTTAAATCCCTCACAAGGGCCAAGATATGATACTTATCTCTCTGAACATAAGGGGGGTTGGTGGCACCCTAAAACTGCCCACTATTCGTAGACTGTTCTCTAACATCAAACCGAATATCATTTTTTTCCAAGAGACTTTAGTCTCAAAGGAAAAGGCTAGGAATTTCATGTGTTCGATTTATCCAAATTGGATGATAACTGTTGTTAGTTCTATTGGGACCTCTGGGGGTCTTTTAGTGGCTTGGAATCCTAAGATTTTTTAGATACAATCCTTTCTAGGTGTTGGTGGAATTCTATTGACAGGTATCCACATCCCGAATAAAAGAAATATAAGTTTTATCAATACATATGGGCCATGCACTAGGCAGAGGCACTTCTGGGAACAAGTGAATGCAAAAGGTTTGTTATCACAGAACAATCTCATCCTTGCGGGGGATTTGAACTTTGCTATCAGTGAAGATGAAGTATGGGGTGAGGTGGCCTTGCCAGATCCAATGTCGGATTTTTTCAAAAATCTTTTCTTATCTAATGGGCTGGTGGATATAAAGCATGTGGTTTTAATGCCTACTTGGCGTAAGAAGGAGAGGGGGAGAGGAAATCTAGAAGAGATTAGATAGGGCCTTTGTTTCAAAAGAACTATTAAATGATGTTGAAAAATATAGATCCTGGGTGGATATCCCTTTTGTTTCGGATCATGTGCCTGTAGTTCTTCAATTAGATTATGGTTATAAGTCTGTGGCTTATCCTTTTAAGTTCAATCCAACTTTCTTGCAAGAAGAGACATTCTGCGATTTAGTTCGGACAGTTTGGGGCTCACACTAGTTTGTTTAGGAGGAAGGATCTCAATGAAGACTGTCTAGGAAGCTCTCTGGTTTAAAATCACAGGTTAATATTTGGTTGGCTGACAAAAAGAAAAAGGAACTTTTACATTTTGAACTATTAGAAGATGAGATTGCACACTTATCTAAACAATACTTGGAATTTGAGCCAAGCAGTGAAAATAGAACCCGACTAAAAGAACTGGAAAGTGAAAGGAATAAGCTACTTTTGGCTGAGGAAGAGCGATGGCGCCTTAAAAGAAGGGAGACTTGGATTAAGAGCAGGGACATGAATACTAAATACTTTCACCATTTTTCCAGTTATAGGCGGAATAAAAAACACCTATGGGAGATCAAAGATGAATTGGGGCAAGAACACTATGGGAAGGATGCAATAAAAATTGAAGCACAATGATATTTTAGTTCCTTCTATCAAGAACCAAGAATAAATTCGATATTGGATAAATTAGTATCGATCGACTTATATACAAGAGTGGTAAGTGAGGAGGAAGTCATCCATCTTGAGAAATCAATTACAAATGAGGAGATATTAGATGTCCTAAAGGGATTCGCCAAAGACAACAGTCCTAGCTTCGATGGGTGGGTCGTGGAATTCTTCTTGCACTTCTTTGATTTGATTTCCAAAGACCTATTGGATGCAGTGGAGGAGTCACACAGGATTGGTGTTGTAAACAGAGGACTCAACTCGACTTTTATTGCTCTCATCCTGAAGGTAAATGGTCCTTCCACCTTTGAGGAGTTTCGCCCGATAGCTCTGTGTAATCTTTGTTATAATATTTTCCGTAAGATCATTGCTAGACACATTAGACTGATTCTATCCCATGTCTTATCTGAGGAACAATTTGTCTTCTTAAAAGGAAGACAAATTATCGATGCTATCAGGGCGACGCAGGAATGTTTGCATAGTATCAAAGAGAAAAAGCTACAATATTTAATCTTAAACATTGATTTGAAAAAATCCTATGATTGTGTTAGCTGGGATTATCTAAGACTGGTATTGCTTCAAGTTGGCTTCGGTCTCTCAATGACAAAGTGGATAATGGGTTGTATCACATCAGAAACATATGTTATATTGATCAATGGAGAGCCTTTTGTATTTTTCGCTAGTGAGAGAGGATTACGATAGGGATGTCCATTGTCGCCATTGCTATTTATTTTAATTATGGAGGGTTTAAGTATGGCCTTAAAAAGAAGCAAAGTGGAAGGATTAATCACATGGATAAAGGTGTCAAGGCTTCAAAAGATTCTCCATCTACTATTTGTAGATGACATCCTCATAATGACTAAAGCTTCCCTTGTTGAGTGGCAGGAAATAAAATGAGTGTTGGAAATTTTCTGTAGGGCTTATGGCTTCAAGATAAATGAAAATAAAACTTCCTTCCTACATCACGGTGTGGGGCAACAATTTTTGGTGAGTCTAAAGGCTAGTTTTCATTATAACTTTGCTGATATTTCAAGTGGTTTTAGGTATCTCAAATATTTTTTGAAGATCGACAGATACAAAGCTAAGGATTGGCATTGGTTGGTTGCCAAGTATGAAACCCGCATTAGCCACTAGTGCAATAGGTGGTTATCCATAGGGGGGTGCTATGTTCTCATCAAAAAGACAACTTGTCTATTGGTTGGCACTCACAAATTTGCCCACTCCTATACTCAATAAGATTCGACAGGTTATCTATGATTTCCTTTGGTCGGGGTGTAATAGGAAAAGGAAGATTAATCTCTGTGCATGGAAACTTATAGCATGACCAAAGAAATATGGAGGCTGGGGTTTGAGGAATATGGGAATTTTTGGTAAGGCTATGGTGGCAAATACCCTTTGGAGAGCTTTGACACAAGGTGGATTATGTCACCGTATTTTAAAAGATAAATACTATCCTTTTGTTTCTATTGATAGATGGTTGCGCATAGTTAATGTAACAAATGTTAAAGGGTCTCAGACATGGAAGTATCTTTTAAAGTCATTGTATATTGTCTTACATTGGTTATCTTGGAGGCCAAGATCTAGTCATAACATACTATTGGGCAAAGATCACATCTTGGGGATGGGGGAAGGGGTTGTTCTGACTGGCGAGTTGATCACAACAGTCAACGGGTAAGGAATTTATTATTTATTCCAGGCACAATGTGAAGCTCATGTGGGGATGATCGGTACAAACCAACATTTCAATGATGCTTTGGGACTTGAAGGGGATCTTGCATTAGAGTGGAATTCCTTCTGTTATGTGCTCATTAATAATAGTGTTCAATTAATGGAGAAACCAAATCAACTTATCTGGATGGGGGGCGATGAATCAGGATAGTTAACTGTCAAGAATGCATATGAGGCTGTGGAAAAAAATCATTGGTGTTTTGTGGTAGTTGGTTGGAGGAAAGCGTTGTAGTCCTGGGCTTTCCCCTTAAAAAATCATCTTTTCACTTGGTTATTGGAAGAGAACAAGATCCTTACATCGGATTTTCTTCAGCATAGAGGTTTTCATGGTCTGATTTTATGCCACTTATGTACAGTTAGTGAGGAGTCTATCTACCATTTATTTGTGGAGTTCCCTTTTTCCATGAAAGTCTGGGAAAAGGTAACAACATTATTAGGCCTTCCTAGTAGGTGGTTTGGCAATACAATTGCGGAATGTTTTAAAGCCTGTAAATAACAAATGTTATCCTACCCTTGCCTGCCCACGATCATCTTTTGGTACATCTAGAAGGAGAGGAATCTGGCGATATTTGAAGATTGCAATCCCAATTTACAAAAGGTGGCATATCTATCGATTTTCTCGTTGGGGGACTGTAAAAAAATGTGAAAGTCGTTGTTTATAGGATCATTCAGAATAAATATGTTGAGGGTGGCATGGAGGGATGGTTCAATGGGGCAGTTGAATCCTCAGGTAATAATTATGGAGTTGGTGGGTTTATTAGAACTAGTGAGCACAAATGTTACAAATGGTTTTTCTATTGTGGTTCCAGTACAAATACCAAAGATGAGCTCTTGGGATCTTGGGCTCTTCTCACACTGGCCTCTCACCTTTCAATCATGGAGATTCAGATCCGGGGAGACTAAAAAATAATCATTGATTGTTTGAAAGGCAAGGGGCATCTTCAGGTGGTTGCTCTGGAATGTTGGAAGGATCGCATCAAGGAGATTTCTTAACTTTTTCAAAAAATCTCCTTTGATCATGTATACAGGGAAGGCAATACAGTTGCGGACAACCTATCAAAACATGCGCTCCACCAAGCACCAGGGAAGATTGTCTATTTTATGTGAGAAGAGTGACATGAAGGGCCTTTGCAGTTTTTAGACCTCTATTAGTGGGGTTGTCTTGGGTTTTTTCTCATTTGTTGTTATGGGTTATTAGGATGGTTTTCTTTGGTGAAGGATTGCCTATAGTATCCTAATTTTGGGACTGATTTGTCCTTTGTAAGTCGGGAGTTAGGACTTTTTTTGGAGGTTTGATCATATATTGAAAGTGTTATTTTGATCGAGATGCACCTGGATGGTTATCTTGGACCTTTATGAAGCTAATATCATTATTATGATATCTTTGTAGTTGAATAGTTTATATTTTTAATAATATAAAGTACAATTTTATGAGAAAAAAACAAATTGATATACTTTGATGATATGATGTGTCTATGTGATTATTGTGTAGTTATTGTTAATTGTGATCATAGTGTTTTGTTTAAATATCGTAGATCATGTTGTTTCGATTTTGAATAAATAATATTTGTTCACATTTATACAAAAAAAAATTAATATATAAAAGTATATATTTAAAAAAAATGGCAAAAAAAACTAGTGAAAATAAAGTTTCTAATAATTGTTCAACTTCAACCATATTTTTTAAATGTCATAATAGCCTCAAGTCAGTGAAACTTTCTCCATGAAAGTGTACACCATATTCTATATTTGATATTGAGTGGAAGTTGGTGCAACCATTTCCTTGAAAATGTAAAATAATTTTTAGATTTCTTATTGACTTCAAGTTGGTGTAAGTATCTTCATGAAAACATACAATACTTTCCAAGAACATTGATAAATTGTTCACATCTATATATAATTTTTAATTTTTTTAATGTCATAATAGCTTCAAGTTAGTACAACTTTAGCCATGAAAGTGTACATGATATTCTATATTTGATATTCACTGGAAAGTTGGTGCAACCATTTCCATGAAAAAGTAAAATAATTTTTAGATTTCTTATTGACTTTAAGTTGGTGTAAGTATCTTCATGAAAACACACGATACTTTGTAAGAACATTGATAAATTGTTTACATCTATATATATATTTTAAGTAAATATTACCTATGTATATGATATAATTTTTTTTTTCTTGTAAAAGATATTTCTTATATACATAATAAAACTATTTATATAAGTAGTTACAAAGACATGAAAAAATTAGAAGGTGAAAAAATTAGAAGGTTGTATACAATGAACATTATATCTTTTTACATAGGGATACTAAAATAGTTATGAAATCAGAATAAGTGGATGGATCTAACAATTTGGCATCTCTAATCAGTAATTTCCCTCTTGTAAGGAGTTGTATATGTATCTCATCTCGTCATAATTGTAAAAACATTGACTGGGAACTAACCTCATTATCAAAAACAAACTTGCAATAGAGTTTCCAAAGGATATATAATGCATAGACTCTCAAATAGTGCCAAACCCCAACCAAGGAATCTCAGATCACTGTCATGTCCCCATTTTTGGGCTCCCTTGTTCTGCAATGGAAATGACTTTCGTGGCTTGTGAGTGAAGAAAAAGGGATTCCAAGAGTTTATTTAATGTCACTTATTTAGAAGATGTTATTAATGAAATAAAGTAACTTTAGATTAATGAAATAAAGTAACTTTATATTAATGAATTACTTAAACATTACTAAAAGTGACTTTTAATCTTAAAGTGAAAGTAAAAGGGGAATAAGGGTCATATTTTATTTAGTCAAAAAGGGGAAAGTTCTAGAAGGCATGGAAGAGGGATAAAGGAGTAGTGCTTAACCTTGGAATGTGTCTTTGGATTGATCTATTTGGAGTGCTCTTGGAGCCAAGTTTTCGTTAGGATTTGGCAAAACCCTTCCATTGCAATTTAGTTTTAGTGGTGCAATATCCACCCTAGGTAGACAAGGAGGAGGATCCATCCAGGATCATCATTTGAGCTTCATTTGTGGTTTGATATCATTTTGGAGGTACATATTCGTGGGGTTTTATGGTGGTGACCATGAGATCATCCAGGTTTTTGGCTTGTTATTGTGTGTTTTTCATTGATGTAGTGCAACTACCATAGCATCCATTGGATTATTGTATTCAGATCTTCCTTCATAATAAAATAATCCATGATTCTCTTATATTCCATGTATATTTAGTTTTGTTGACAATATGTTTGACGAAATTTCTTTAGTGGAATGAATGCTAAGTGTTTGTGGGAAAAATAACGTAATTGCATAGAAATTCATAAAAATTTTGCCTAGCTCTATTGGGGATATTACAATTACCGATATGGCATCACCAAACAAAATTGTGCACCAACGCAAATGCCAATGAAGAATGTTTACCAATTGAGTTTGAACCTGAGACCAACAGGATCTTGCAAAGGTGCACTCCCATAAAATATGCTTGACTAATTCAAACTTCAAGCAAGAGGGGAAAAATGTTGGAGATATTACACACCCTCGTGATATTTATTTTCCTAGGTTGATTAGTCTTTGTTGAGGGTGCCCATGGTCAGAGATATTCTCCCCTAGATGAGAATACTCTATCTTAGATGAGGGTGCCACACCCTCTTCATTCATTACTCTGTTACACTTTAGTCAGACTAGTGGAGTAGAGTTTTGAATGATAACCTCGGTATTATCACCAAGTGTTGCATGCTCACCTTAGGATGATCACTAGGAGGGCACACTTGCCTTGATATTATCACCAAGAAAGTGCCACACATGTGCATGCATGAGATTATCCTCACTCCACTTGTGCTATCCATTTAACTAATGATTGCATGATTAATTAACTAGGACTAGGTGGCAATTCGTTATGGTTTCTATTAGTGTGTGTCCACGTCTTTCTAGAACATTAATATGGAACATTAGTTCAACCATGTAGAGAATATCATGTGTATTTTTCAATTCTCTCATTTGGTTAATACAATTCTTTATTCTTTCTCTCCATCTCTTCTCTTACTCTCTCAACTTTGCAAGTTTTGTGGGAATTGTTACTAGTTATATTCTATATGTAGGTTTCAACCAAATAATACATGGTATTAGAGTCCATGGGTTTCTAGGAAGAAGGTGCATAAGAAATCATTTGTAGCTAAAGATGATTGAAGCAGTTAGAAAGAATGGGATTTTCACCGTTGGATCTTTTTACGCCATACAATTACTTCGATTGTGTTGGATTACTGAGAGGGGGGGTGAACCAATGATAGAGAAATTTAATCATTTTTAACCATGTAATGAAAGTGTTATATCAATGTAGCATTATCATGAAAAAATGGGAAATCATACACATACACAGTGCACCAGTGTTTTTACGTGGAAACGCAAAGTGGGAGAAAAACACATAATTCTTTTTCTTATATGCCTTTAAGAATTATATTCATTAGAAGCACCAAATTCCTTTGTTTAACAGCTACAACTAGAAGGAGGCTCAAACCCCCTAGTATCTGAGGCTACAACCTAAGGGAAGCTCCAACTCCCCAATTCTATGGCTACAACTAGAAGGAGGCTACAACCCCCTATGTTCTCTAGCTACAATTGGAAGATAGCTACAACCACCTGTCCTTGCCTTGTCCAACCGCCCTAACATAGAAGTAGAATGATGGAACCACTGTTAGACTATCACTGTGAGATATACCATTGAAATAACCTATAACACTGACCTGTAGCCAACCAACCTATAACAACTTGTACCATAAACAAGTGAATCAACCATGCACCAACCTATACCTCAACGTGTACCATCAATGCGTGCATCAACCATGCACCAACTTGTACTTCAAACTATACTGTCAATGAGTGCATCAACCATGCACCAAATATGTACCAATAATGTATCACATAAACTATGACTCATAAAGATGTACCAACATCATCAACTATACACCTCGTGTATGTGCCAACTCATCAACTACTTGTCTCAACCATGTACCCAACATGTACCTCAACCAAAATCCCTCATCAATTTCATCATCCAAATCTGATTTGTAATTCTGTAATAGACTTGGTGTATATGATCACATACATGCAAACCTTAACTTTAACAACAAGAGACTAGCATTTTCATCAAACTTTACTTTAGCCTCACATGACTAATTTTGGATTAGTCAACAACCCTAACTTGAAATAATCATAACTATGTACCTGTAATGAATAAAGATTTGAAAATAGTACACAATGTTCTTTAGTGTTTTTTATGAAATTCCTCTAGGTTTCACTACTTGGAATCTCTTAGAAAAGGAGTTATAGCAAAAATGACATACCTTGTTGAATTTTGTCTTATTCTAGAGAGAGAACTTGTAGAGCATGCCCCGCACATAATATTTTTTGTATGGATCTGAAAATTGTACATAGAATATTACAGACTGTACACTAACCAATACATTTGGTCTTACGTAATTTGGATCTATTATGAAGAAGTTATGACATTTTTACCTGAAACACCTGTTTTAGACTAGTTTCAGGACTAGGCACAAACCCTATTTTCCACAGAGTGTAACTCCAAAAATACAACGACCCACAAGATGAAATTTCTATCACAACTACTTGGATATGTTTCCTCAACGACCTCCAAATTTCATGGTCAGAATCATTCTAGAAAATTTTTTATTGCGAAAATGGTGAGATGACCTGTAAATAAGATACCTTAGAAAGCATCATCAAAAGAATTTATCCTCCCTTGAATTTCGGCCTTCTTTACTTCACCTTCCCTTTGAAATTTGGCTTAGATATCCTTTGGTTACCTTAGTCACTTGTATATATTCAATATTCTTAAGTTTGATTCAAAATGAGAGACCCTTGCCTCTTATTTATACTTTTATGTAGCTTCCTTAAGGGGTTACCTTCTAACCATCTTAACCCACTTTCCTTATTTTAGGGATAACCCACTTCTAACCACTAGTCCACTTAGTAATTTCTCCATTAACTTTATTATTTAAATAATTTATTTTGTATCCACTTTGACTTATAGTACACTCATTAATTCACTTTATTATTTAAATTACCTTCTAACCATCTTAACCCACTTTCCTTATTTTAGGGCTAACCCACTTCTAACCACTTGTCCGCTTAGTAATTTCTCCATTAACTTTATTATTTAAAAAATTTCTTTTGTATCCACTTTGACTTATAGTACACTCATCAATTCAATTTATTATTTAAATAATTTCTTCTTTGCAACCACTTTGACTACTTTGACCTTTTTGGGCCTCTAGATGACTCGTGAGGGTTCTCCAACTTCACATGGCCATAACTCTCTAACCATCAGGAGTTATGTGACGTTTCACATACCAATGGAAATGGAATGACATGTAATATCCATATAGAATAGTATTTCTTGCAAATATATCGAAACTTATACCATTATCCATCAAACAAACTTGGGTCCATTACCCAAACCTCTGTGCTACTGAAATTTGCTACCGGACTTTCTTCAAGGGTTGACATCAATGACAACCAACCCAAATAATCAACAATCTCCCCCTTTGGCATTGATGGAAACACTCTGATGAAATAATGAATTCATATCACTCATGCTCCCCATGTGACCATATCTTCCCCTGGAACCATGCCTCTGTGCTCTTTCTCCAAGCATTAAACTTTGCATCTGATAAATATCTCCCCCCTTGTCATCAATGGAAAATGTATCTTTCCATCTAGAGATGCTCCCTCTGACTGAACTCTTCATGAAACTAATCTCCCAACCTGAACTATCATCTTTATGGTGCTTCCTCATGTATATAAGACATATAAGATAATCATTCAAAAGCATTCATTTTGGAGTAGAAATTACTCTGGGTCTCTGGCGAAGATATTCAAAGGCTTCCCGTGGAAGCGGTTTTGTAAATATGTCTGCCACTTGTTATTTTGTGCCCACATATTCAAATATAATGTTATTCTTTGCAACCTGTTCCCATAGAAAGCGATACTTAATTGGAATGTGATTCTTCTTGGAGTGCATCATCGGGTTCTTTGAGATACTGATGGTGCTTGTATTATCAAAATAGATTGGAATGGGCTCATCATACTCAACCTGTATATCTATCAAAGTTTGTTTAATCCATATAACATTTGTACAACATATTGTTGCTGCAATATACTCTACTTCGACTGTATATAAATATATTGATGATTGTTTCTTGCTTAGCCAAGATACTAAACACTCACCCAAGTAGAATGATTCTCCACTGGTGCTTCGTCGGTCATCAATGAAGCCTTCCAAATCTGCATATGTGTAGGAAATAAGTGATAGATCCTTTCCTTTTGGATACCATAATCCAAAATCTTATGTTCCTTTGAGATATCTGAAAATCCTCTTCATTGCTAAGACATGTGATTCCTTTGGTGCTGCTTGAAATTGTTCCACCTGTCCAACTACCTGCATTACATCTGGTCTGGATGTTGTCACATATAGTAAGATACCAATAATTTACCTATATTTCTTTTGGTCTGTAGACTTTGAATCATCATCTTTGCTCAATTTTCCACTGGTTTGCAATCTTCCATTCTGAACCTCTTTATCATTTCTCTTATATACTTAGTTTGAGAAATAAAATTCCTTGGTTTCTTTGACGTATCTGAAGACCTAGAAACAAGGATAGTTCTCCAATTAATGAAATTTCAAATTCATTCTACATATCCTTTGAAAATTTATGACTTAACCTGCCATCAATACTTCCAATAATAATATCATTAATATAAACTTCAATTAATAAAATACCATCTTAAGTTACCTTGATGTAGAGGTTGTTGTTTGCACTTCATTTCCTAAACCTTGCATGATGTAGATATTTATGTAGTCTAGAGTACCATGCCCTAGGAACTAGTTGCTCAATGTAGACTTCTTCTTCAAGTTCCTCGTTCATAAAATTTGATTTCACGTCCATATTTTTCCATACTATTCAAGAATCTGCTACACAATTTTCCATAATTTTGAATCATATGTCACTGTACTATCATGAAGTACTACTACAACTGATTAATCTATCATATTGTACTTCTACTAACTGAATGCACTGAATCTGTCTACTCAAATTTTGCAAGTTGGTCAAAGTATGGTTCTCTGGTTTGTCTCAGCTACTACATAGACTCCCCCTATCTATTATTCATATTATCTGGGCATCTCTAAGTTGGATGGCTCAAAAAAATTACTTCTTTGAAGTGTAGTCATCATCATCTTCATTATTAGATTCATCATCTCTTTGAGCTCCAATTTCTTTCTTTCTATCTGTGAATTCATCTTTCACTATAATGTCTGAAAGTATAATCTCTTGAACATGTTCCTTATTTACATGTCCTTCTTTTCTTTCATTTATTTTCCAAATATTTTTGTATCTGACATCTTTATTTTTCTCTGTAGAATTTTCTTCATCTCGTTTTATTTCCAATCTTGCCATCTCTGGGACCTAGTCTTTGTTCACCCGTTCTTCATGTTTTGAACATCCACTGTCAACATACCAACCATTCTTCTTCTGCTTATCTTGTAGAGTGAGTGTGCATTCTTCATTTCTATACTGATTTTGTTTTCTTATCCATGTTCTCTTTTGAGGCTCCTATTTGTGACTATTGTTGTTTTGTTGTGGTTCTCTAGGAGGGATTGTCATTCTACAATATTTGTTCATGTGTACAAATTTATTTCACTTGTAGCATTCCACTTCAGTTCTAAATGATTCAAACATGTTGTATCTTATTCTCTATGTTTCACTAGGTCTTCTTGGATAACCATTTTGTGTATGAATTTCAAAGTTGTTTATGTTCCTTCTACTAGCTCTGCAATTTACATCTTTATGTCCAAAATTATTGCATGCATAACATAAACCCAAAAAGATAGTTTGATACCTGGGAGTTGAAGATATTATGAAAGGAGTTACTCTTATGAATCCTTCTTCTTCCTGATGCCTATTTGTTTTTGTCAGTCGTTGATTCTAAAATATGAATCTTCTCGGTGGAGGAGTGTCCCTGTAATCTTCCTTGTAGGTCTTCCTATCCCCTTTGATTGTTTCTGCATAATTTTTTCGATATGTTTCTTGTTTTGTTGCTTTGGATCTTGATCTATTTTATTTCTGATTGTATCCAAGTCTGGACTTGTCATGATTATTCCTTTGACTGTTGATAATGTCATCCAAAAATTTTGTGTTGTTCTGCATATTTTTCTTTTGAATATCCTTTCTCAATGTGATAGTCTCTACTTCCAAATTTCCAATTATCCTGTCTCTTTCCTCTAACTATCCTTTGAGTGCTTCTTCAATTCTTTTATATTCTTCTATTTGAACCTTCAATTCCTTGATGATCTTCTCTAGTTCTTGAGTGTCTTCCTTCTTGTCTAGTTCTTCTTGTAGCTTCTTGTTTGTCCTCTTTTCTCTTCTTATAACTTCTATGGCATTCAAAAATTATTCTCGGTAGTCAACTTATGCCTCTTCATATTATTCTTCGGTGTCTTCTTTATCATTGTCTTCTACTGCCATGAATAGAACTCTTTATGTCTCACTATCACTGACTTCATCTTCATCTGATGAGGAGATGTCTTCTTTGGTGCATAAGCTTTTCTTGAAAACTTTCTTTGTGGTTCCTTTACCTTTATATGTTTGTTTTCTATTTGAATAATCTTCATTATTCCCCTTATTTTTCTTATGAGTACATTTGTTAGGAAAATGACCAATACCATCACAATTAAAACAAATCAATGGAATCTTACCTTTATATCTTTCGTTGGTTCCCTTGTTCAATCTCTTAACAAAATTGACCATTTCTTCATCATCTTCTGAGATGTCACTGTTGTTTCTATGTTCTTTTTCTTTTTGCTTTCCCTTTTTTCTTCAACCTTTTGGATGCTTTGAAAGATTCTAATTATATATATGGATTTTCCTTCTCAGTTCTCATTTCATATGCTATGAAGATTCCATGTAGTTCGTCCATGCTTATTGAGTCTAGATCTAATCTTTCTTCTAGTGCTGATATCTTAGGATCATATCTCATAGGAAGAGATCTTAGTACCTTTTGAACAATTACAGATTCTTTTATTTCTTCTCTCAATCCTATGATTGCATTTACTATTTCATTGACTCGTAGGAAGTAAGCTTCAATATTCTCATCTTCCTTCATCTTTAGTTGTTCGAACTTACCTATGTAAGTTTGAAGCTTTGCTTCTTTGACTTTTGAATCTCCTTCATAAATATTTTCAAGTTTGTCCCAAATCTCTTTAGCAGATTTAAAATGCATAACTTTGGTGTATATTGATTGACCAAGACCATTCAAAAGTGCATTTGTGGCTTTGAAATTATTTTGACCGAGTTTTATTTCTCTTTCACTTGTTGGTAGAACTATTGGTTCTTTGTATCCATCTACTATAGATTGCCAAATTTCAAATACCTATGCCTGCATATATGTTTTCATCCTTCTTCTCCAAAATGCATACTTTTGTCCATCAAACTGTGGTATTCCATGTTATACATGTTGTTTCTCTCCATGATCTACCTTTTAGTGGTCAAACTGATTCTTGAAGGAACCTTCTCTGATACCAATTGTTGGATTACTAAGAGGGGGGGTGAATCCATAATAAAGCAATTTAATCCTTTTTAACAATATAATGCAAGTGTTATATCAATTTAGCATTGTCATCCAATAATTGTGGAGTAAATAAACAATGAACAAATGGGAAATCATACACATACACAGTACACCAGTGTTTTTACATGGAAATCCAAAGTGGGAGAAAAACACATAATGCTTTTTCTTATATGTCTTTAAGAATTACATTCATTGGAAGCAACAACTTCTTTTGTTTTCTAGCTATAATTGGAAGGAAGCTCCCACCCCCTAGTATCTCAGGCTACAACCTGAGGGAAGCTCCAACTCCCCAATTCTCTAGCTACAACCAGAAGGAAGCTACAACCCCCTATGTTCTCTAGATACAACTGGAAGGTGGCTACAACCACCTTTCCTTGCCATGTCCAACCACCCTAACGTAGAAGTAGAATGATGGAACCAATGTCACACTATCACTATGAGATATACCACTGTAACAAACTGTACCACTGACCTATATCCAACCAACATGTAACAACCTATACCAAACAACCTATAATCAACTTGTACCATAAAAAAGTGCATCAACCATGCACCAAACTGTACCTCAATCTGTAACATCAACGAGTGCATCAACCATGCACCAACTTGTACCTCAATCTGTACCATGAACGATTGCATCAACCATGCACCAAATATGTACCAATAATGCATCACATAAACTATGACTCATCAAGATGTACCAACATCATCAACTATACACCTCGTGTATGTGCCAACTCATAAACTACTTGTCTCAACCATGTACCCAACATGTACCTCAACCAAAATACCTCATCAAATTCATCATCCAAATATGATTTGTAACTCTATAATATACCTAGTGTATATGATTACATACTTGCAAACCTTCCTTAACTTTAACAACAAGAGACTAGAATTTTCATCAATCTTTACTTTAGTCTCACATGACTAATTTTGGATTGGTCAACAACCGTAACTTGAAATAATCATAACTATGTAAATGCAATGAATAAAGATCTGAAAATAGTACACAATGTTCTTCAGTGTCTTTAATGCAATTCCTCTAGGTTTCACTACTTGGAACCTCTCAGAAAATGAGTTATAGCAAAAATGGCATACCTTGTTGAGTTCTGGCTTATTCTAGAGAGAGAACTTGTAGAGTGTGCCCCGCACTGAATATTTGTTATATATTTATCAAAATTGTACACAGAATACTACAGATGTACACTAACCAATGCATTTGGTCTTATGGAATTTGGATATGTTATGAAGAAGTTATGACATTTTTACTCGAAAAACTTGTTTTAGACTAGTTTCAAGAGTAGCCACAAACCCTATTTTCCATGGAGTGTAACTCCAAAAATACAACGACTGTTGGAGGTAGGCCAAAGCAGAAAGAAAGACATTTTTGGGAAAGAAAGCATGCACGAGGAAAGCAACAACTGGAAGGAAGAACAACACGCATGCATGTAGGGAAGACCTAACGACGGTAGGGTTAGGGTTTTGGTAATGTATTGTAATGGCTGAAGAGATAGAAATATATAAATATAGATACTTAGGGATCATTAGGGGTTTAGATATATACTTAGGTATCATTCGGTTCAGATTATTATTGGGTTTAACTAGTTGTCTATGAGTTGTTGCGATATGTAATATTTTGTTGTATGATTTGTTTTGTATTAGTTGTTGAGCTAGAGAGGACGAAGGAGGGTAGATCTTGAGGGTTAGATCACAGGTTGAGGAGCCTGGTGCGATCTAGTCCACCTCATATATATCTTACCCGATGTGGAAGAGTTGTAAGAGTGCGACGTTGTAGTGACAGGATGATTATAATAAAAGAGCCAAGAGCCAAATATTTGTGGATGTAGCCCAGGAGGGGTTGAACCACAGTAATATCTATACTATGTGATGAATGCATGCATATATTTGTTGTCAGTAGTTATTGTTATGCTTAATGAATGATTTTCTATATTTCTTGCTTATTCGCAAATGACGTTATATTGTGGTTACAATTTATAATAATGGTTCAATATATAGTTCTCATATCTCACACTCAATCCTAGGCTCTAAACACATGAGTATTAAAACCACGCATTAAATCTATCTCGGGTGAGACTGCGCAGCGTATTTTGTGTGTTGTGTTTCCTTCTGGTTTACCAGGAGGGCCAATAGCTTTAGAGGATTTGTTGGAAACCTGAACAGACATGAACCCTAGGTCAATAAACTCAGATAAAATAGAGAAGAAGTAAACCAACTAATGGCTCTGTTGTCATTGGTAGGAACAAGGGAGGATTGAGTAGATGAGATAGGATTAACAAGAGAGGAGTGAAGAAAAGAAGAAATACATGAGCCATTAGAAGGGGATGTTGAGACCATGGAATACCACAAAAGAAGAGATAAAAATTTGTCTAAGAACCAAAGAGCTAGAGTTTGCACATAAATATAACAAAAACCCTAGAATAACACCCCATAAATATATGGAGAAATAAGTGTTTACTGATCTGCATGAAGTCATTTTCTGCGATTTTTCACACTTATTGCAGAGTGGATACTAAGGTTGAAGGATAAACATGCAAGGAACTGGATTCGACAGTTAGAGTGGACCCCAATACAGATCGATCAGTTACAGCAGGTGAACAACAAATTCACCTGTACAATAGATTTTTGGCTTGACAGTATTGTGACAGGTTTTATAAAAGAGCTTTCAGCTGACACAACAAAGTCATATAGCGTAGTAGAGAAAGAGTTTCTATTAGACCCTCGAGGAAGTTACATTCGATCATTTTATACTTCTATTAAGATATTTCTATACAATAAAGGTGTAATTACAATGGAGTGAGACAACTAAACCTCCCTACGTGCATGGGCGAAGGGGGGAAGCACTGACAGAGAAAGGAGAAATGGAAGGATGAGAGGATAAGGGAAAGAAGGAGGAACCCTTGGACCCAATCATGATGGATGACGACCAGATCAAGAAGATCATGGCAACAGTTGGAAAGACATGTAGCGGAGTACCCTGCCAATACAAGGTGAATACCAAGAAGAGAGTTGTATCTGCAAGGGAAGGCTTGGTGAGTGACAAGGAAGAGGTAGAGGATCTTCGGGTTGTGGAGAAGATTGAGAAAATCCTATGTAAAACATATGAGAGGAAGATGAGATGTCCACAAGTAGGAAGAGAAGGTAGTAATCCTATCCATATTAATGTCAGTGTGGAACCCATAAACCCATGTGCAACTAATAGACCAAAGTGAACACCACCATTTAGACAACTGAAGTTCAAAAAGAGTCAGATAGCAAGAAGTACATCCACACAAGGAACAACAACTGGAGGAGCCAGTTCAGACAACACTAGTCAGGTATCTACACCGCACAGAGGTAGTAGTTCAATGTTTGGAATGGCAGGACATGATCCCACCATCAGATTACCAGAATTTCAAGGTGAAGCAACAGAAGACCCTGAGAAACACTTGTTCATTTGTGCAAAGATATGGGAAGAAAAACATATCATTGATGAAGATACTAAACTTGCGTAGTTAGCTATTACGCTAAGAGACCGCGCATTAGACTGGTACATGAGTCTAGATGCAAACAATGCACCTGGGATGAAAAGGACACTGGCATACATTAATAAGTTATTTATTAATGAGTTTCATAAGTCGATATTAGAGGATCAATACATGAATGAGATGATATAAATTCAAAAGAAACCCGGAGAATCTATTTGGGAGATTGACCAATGATTCAAGTGTTTAAAAGGCAAGTTGAAGTATCTCATGATTGATATGTAGCATAGGCACCTGTTCATCAATTCACTACTACCACACTTAAAATACCCATTGTGACAATAGAAGTTCCAGACACAGGAAGAGGCTCTATAGGCAGTCCTGCAACTAGAGGAAAACTAGTATCAACAGATGAAACAAAATATTGAAGAACTGAAGGAGGATTTGAATAACTTAATGTTCCAACTAAACCAGAATAAGAGTAAGGACAAATGAGAAGTCGATTGGTGTACCACATGTAGGACGAAAGTACACCACAAGAAAAAATGTCTGACATTAGCACAGTATATGGCAATAGGAATGCCAAATCTGTTACCAATAGGAGGACTATGGTGCGAAATCTACAAGAAACCGGGTCACGATCCTTATCACTACATGATGATGCAAAAATACTAGACAGTCCCAAAGAGTTCATATTGCAACTTTTGCAAGTCAGTGGGCCAGGACGAAAAAGATTGTAGAACTATGGATTTGATGCGAGAAAGGACATCAGATGCATATAGAGTGT
>JZKD02S1311420.1:113393-130642 GCA_000966675.3 Picea glauca
AGAGTGTAGGCAGAAATGATGGCTGGGCAAGCCACACCACAGTTTAATCAAGTTCCAGCTCCATAAAACATTGCACAGTAGCAGTATTTTATTGCACAACAACCATATAATAACATGCAACCGTAGTACAACACATCACAACCTTAGTAGAATACTGCACAGTATAATCAGGTGCCTCAATATAATGCACCGAGAGGAGATCGAGCAGGCTACAGAGGTGGAGGATGAGACATAGGAGCTTTTAGACGAGGTAGAGGACCAGTAGTGTGTCACAATTATCAACAACCGAGACATTATGCAAGAGAATGTCTACTTCCACCAACGACTTGTATGTATTTTCATGCATCAGATCATGACACAGAAGAATGTCTGACACTATTAGTAAAGATCTAGGAAAAGAGGAACCGAAACAACCAGAATTTTTAGTGGATCTTAGCCGAAGAAAGGGATGAAGGATAGAACATCAACATAGTTACCCATGGAGGACCTAAAATAGGAAATGACGCCACTTGAAAAGAACCAATACAAAATCAGTGGGTGAAGAAGAACACCGAACCAAGGAAATAGTTCAACGTACAAAAGGAGAAGGAGGTATTTAATCAAGAAAGATAAGAATTTTAGAAATAAGAAATGGCATCGAATTCAACCACGCAACAAAACAAGGAAGCACTAGAGTACGATATGCCTCCATTGTTGGATCATAGCAACAAAATGCAACCCATGGGATAAGTACAATCAAAGGATTTTTGCAATCTTGTGTAAAAGTGTTGAGTGATCCATCATCTGTCAAAATATTGCAAAACATATTAGAAAAATGTAGTATAGAGATAGAAGGCAAACTAGAACAAAACATAGTCAATCACCTAGATACCAGTAGAATAACAAGTAGGGAGTTCAGACTGAATGCAAACATTGGAGACTTCAATATGGGAGATATCACACTAGATCTAAGATCTGAAGTTAATGTATTACCAAAGAAGACATGGCAATGCATGGGAGAGGCCACACTAGGATACTCACCTGTCCAATTGAAACTAGCAAACCAACACTGAGTCCTACCAATCGGTATACTAAAAAGAGTAACAATAGACCTAGATGGAGTTCCCACTAAAGCATATTTTGAAGTCATTGAAATAGTAGATGGCACAACACCTTACCCAACGTTTCTTGGTTTGGATTGGGTGTTTGAAAAACATGCCATAATCAACTTGAATACTAGGAAAATGACATTTGAATCAGAAGAATATAGGGTCATCGCACCATTAGATCCATCAGAAGGGGAGAGGTTTGTAGAACCTACTTGCCTAGACTTAGAGGAAATCATCCAGTTTTACAGAACAACTGCGTGCGATGAGGATTACGTAAACCCAACTATAGATGGGATACTCAGTTGATGGAGAATTACTTCATGTGCAATAGACTCAGACACCGGTCTAGAAAAATGGAAACAAAGGCTACAAGAAGTTTCCACAAGAAGATGTGAACAAATAGACCACGCAGTAAGATGGGTAGGCACATAGATAAGGGAACCACCTAGTTTCCACAGAGTAAACGATTTGGAAACATTCTTGGCATAGTATGAAGATGAAGTTTTAGAGAATTAGTGACTGTTAGCACTTGATATAGCACTCAAGGCCACACCTGTAAGATGGTGGGGCGCACACAAAGAGACAATTACAGATTGGTACCAATTTAAATGATTACTGCACATAAGGTTTGGCACAGAATAGAAAAACAAAAAACAACATACCAACGAAACACTTGGAGAAATGCAGAATGCTATGGAAATTGACACCCCCCGAGGAATGGCCTCATCATTTCATACACACTCTAGAGGGCATACCAACAAATTGGTATATAGACCAGGAATTGTGCAAGGGAACTCCAACATGAACAACATTGAAACATAATTTTTATAGTCACTTTTTCATTTGAACATGAAAACCCAAACATAGATGCAGCTCTCAAACAAATAAGAGGAGTGATCTTCATCAAAGAACCAAAATTCAAGCTCATAACAGAAGAGAAGCAACATAACAAACAAACAGTTAAGGAACCATTTTCATGTTACCATGTGCAAGAGGAAGCACCAAATGAAGACGATCCATGCGATATTAATATCGAAGAAACAGAAGGAAAAAGAGAAGTAGAGGGTCCACTGATAGAATCAAAAGTTATTTCCATGCCGATCAAGGTAAAGAAAGTCAACATTGGGACAATCGAGAATCCCAAAATGGCCAACATTGGAGATTACTGGGATGAAAAAATAGTGGAAATCATAACAGAGTTATTGTGCAAGTGCAACGACTTGTTTCCCACTACATTTACAAAGATGAAGGGTATAGCCGAAGAGAAAGGATAAATGAAGATACCACTCAAAAATGAAGCGAGATCGATCAGACATCAACCATACAGAATGAATCCAATATATAAATAGAAAGTCAAAGCTGAGATCGACAGGATGCTCAAAGACAGAATCATAGAACTGGTCGAAGAATCAGAATGGATAAGCCCAATGGTAGTGTAAGAAAAAAGCCAAGGAGGAATAAGGATATGCGTCAACTTGAGGAAGTTGAATGATGCATGCCTACATGACCCATTCCCTACACCTTTCATGGATGAAGTGTTAGAGAAATTAGGGGGACATGAAGCGTACTCATTCACTGATGGATTCTCAGGCTACCATCAGATCAAGATAGCACAGGAAGACAGAAACAAGACCACGTTTGCGAAAGAATGGGGATCCTACCAGTACACAGTCATGTTGTTTGGACTGAAGAATGCACCAACAATATTTTCTAGAGTAGTCATTGCAATGTTTAAGGAATTCATCCACCAGTTTCTCGAAGTATACTTGGACGATTGGACAGTCTATATTTTGTTGAAAGACCATGTAGAAGTGTTATGGTTGATGTTAGAAAGAAGTAGGTAGTTCCAGATATCATTGAACATAAATAAATGCATATTCAGAACACTGTTTGGGATACTATTGGGCAACATAGTATGAAAACAAGGTTTACGAGTAGATCCTGCAAATATTGCAGTAATTGTTAACTTACCACCACCAAAAACAGTCCATCATCTAAGAGCAGCGTTGGGTCACACAAGATACTACAGGAAATTCATTAAAGGTTACGCGCATATCACTACACCAATGGAAAAACTATTAAGAAAGGATACAAAGTTTCAGTGGAACGACGAGTGTCAGCACAGTCTAGATACCCTTAAGGAAAATATGGTCACCATGCCAATATTAGTATTTCCAGACTGGGAGAAGAAATTCCACGTACATGTAGATGCATCAGCCATAACACTTGGAGTTATCTTGGCACAACCAAGAGTGGGAGACTTGGATCACCCGATAGCATTTGCGAGTAGGAAACTATCAGAATCAAAGAAGAACAATAACACTACAAAGAGGGAAGGCCTAGCTATGGTCTATGCACTATAAAAATTCAGACATTACTTATTGGGGAAACACTTTAAGATGTTCACAGATCACTCAGCCCTGAAATACCTAGTCAACAAGCCAGTGTTGGGGGGGAGAATCTATGGATGGTTACTATTGTTTCAAGAATTCAACTTTGAAGTAATCGTCAAGACAGGAAAAAATAATGCACGACCTGACCACCTGTCAAGGGTCATGAATGGAGAATAAACTATGAATTTAAAAGTCAACTTTCTGGATATACAACTATTTTTAGTCCAGATCGTTGTTGATTACTTTCCATATATTATTTAGTACTTGAGCACAGGTACTGCGCCACAAGAATATAACATTGTGTAGAAGAAAAACCTGGTACTCTGTGCTGCAGACTATCAACTGATTGCAGGACACTTATACAAACTAGGCATAGATAGAATCTTGCAAAGGTGCGTGTTAGAAAATGAAATATGAAGAGTCTTAGCTGAATCCCATAAGGGAATAGCGAGAGGGAATTATGTAGGCAAAGCTATTGCACATAAGGTATTGTGTGCAAGAATATGGTGGTAGACCATTCACTGAGACTTGAAGGAGTACTATCATAGATGCGATGTCTATAAAAGGGTAGGTAAACCCAACACAAGAGACAAGATGCCATTACGACCACAACTTACATTGCAGGCATTCGATAAGTGGGAAATAGACTTTGTGGGACCAATCAAACCAACAACAAAAATAACAGGAGATAGGTACATTATCACCGCGACAGAGTACCTAACAAGATGGGCGGAAGCTGCACCAGTGAAAGATTGCACCGCAGAAACAACAACACACTTCTTATTCGAACAAGTGATCAGTCGATTTGGATGCCCAATAGTTTTGATGAGCAACCAAGGCACGCACTTCATAAAAAACACTATCAACGTTATGACTGAAGAATTTGAAGTCCAACATCAGAAGAGCACACCATATCACCCACAGGCAAATGATACAGTGGAATCATTTAACAAAATCTTGGAGAATGCACTGACAAATATTTGTAACGTCAATAGGGACGACTGGGACCTCAAAGTACCAGCAGTATTATGGACCTAAAGGACTACATGCAAAAATATGACAGGGCACATGCCAATTAAACTGGTCTATGGCCAAGAAGCAGTGGTTCCATTATAATTCTTAGTACCAAGCTTGCGCGTAGCAACAATCACACATATGAAAGAACGAGGTGCAGTACAGGAGTGACTAAATCAGTTAATGACCATGGAGGAAGATCGGATCCTAGCAGGATTCCACCAACAAGTTCAAAAATCAAGGGATAAAGCTTAGCATGACGAACACATATAGAAGAAAACTTTCAAGGAAGGAGACCTATTATTGATGTATGACAACAAATCATTTCAGCACCCAGGAAAGCTCAGAATGCACTGGATAGGACCGTACGAAGTAAAATCTGTCACAGATATAAGAGATATACAGTTGAGAGATTTATCAGGCACATAACTTAGAGGGATGGTCAATGGGAGCTGACTGAAGATGTACAAGGACAATTGACCACCCACCACGCAGTAGAAAAAAAAAAACAGTATATCAAAATGAACCAACAAAGGCACAGTGTGTCAGAAACAAAAAGGGCACTCATTCTTAGGAACACAGACTCAACGAGGATAAGGCTAACGTCCAGTTCAAAAGTGAAACAAGAAGGAAATGGAAAGACGACAAAAGCAATATGAAAATACGAAGTTAGGTAGAATTAATACATGAAAAGGACCGATGGGATGCCACATTAATTGCGCCAACTAGAGACGACAAGGAAGAGTAATGGAAATTATGAAAGAAATAGAGGTGCATTGAACCCACAATTAAGGAAGCGTCCCCGACAAGCTTCATGGGATGCCCATACAACACATGAACACAGGAACAAAGACTCTATTTGCGAAAAGAGAACAGACAGAGAGTGATAGAGAGTAAGGAGCATAGATCAAAGTTCACAGAGGTCACAGAGACCATTCAAATTCAACAAACGTTTGACATTCACCATGATGGCACCACCAAAGCAAGTCGAAGAAAGCCAGAGTGCCAGACAAACCATAGTTAAAACCAGGTCACGGGTATAGTTAGAAGAAGGCGAACAACAACCATTGAAGAAGGTTGTCAATGTCAACGAAATCACATCCCTAGACACAACACTACTAAACCCCACACCTGTAGTGGAAGAAACCCAAAAACCAGCACTAGAGGGCACAAATATAGATAGACCAGTAGAGGTATAGGAGCAGTGGAACCAGAACACAAAAACCTTGAAGGAGGTGCAACCAGTGGACACCGGAGCAGCTCTGAGAGTCAATGGAACGACGATGAATATGGAAACAACAGTCTAACCAGATGAATTTGAAACAACTGTCTTATACCTCCCACCAAAAGGAACAGTATAGGATGTCACAGGTTGGCCAGAATGAAATTTTGAAGTACAAACGTAGGCCGCTGGAACTTTGAGGTAACCACCACCAAAGAAAGACAAGCAACAGGTACCTAGGTCACCTTGCAATAAACCTGCCACAACAATCATTATACCGCGTATACCAGATGGGGTACGAGTGGAATCAAGCTTGCTAGGGCATATCGGCAAGGTAAAATATTTAAACCACGATGTAGCAGACATAGACAAGTTTTCAGAATTTGCAAAGAGGGTATACTTAGAGACTGTGGGAACAAATCCGGTTGGGGAACTGATTGATCAGCCACTCTGATGGGCAACAGGGTTGGAGAGGATAGGAATTTTAGGTCTATTAGACCCACCAAATTTTGGTAGAGGCCAGTACCTGAGCAGTTGCGTCAAATAGTTGTTAGCAGTCACACATGGCGAGGACATATGGTTGGACAAGCTCATCACGATAGACGTAGAGATTATTGTGAACATAACAGGGATTCCATCATGGGGCATGGATCCACGTAGCTTCTTGACGATAAATCTAGGGAGAAAGCACTAGCAAAAGAGATGAAGAAGAATTATGGTACTGACAGGGGGACACGAGGAATCATTATAAAGAGAATCAATGATGTCGCAACACAAATGGGTGCAAATATATTATCCTATAAGTTGCTAATAAAATGTCGCAGAGAGAAAGTTCTAGCTGGGGTTATCACATTTGTAGCTCAATGCATCGAGCGCACCACAGTGAACTAGGCATCCTATCTCTTGAACTTATTCCTGGATGACTACAAGGATGCACATGATCTAGGAACATAGTTTTACTATTCATGGCTAATCATGTTAATATCCTTTATGGGCTAGAGAGAACTAAGGTATGTAACTTTCGACACCAGACCCAAACCGAACCAAGGAGTGACATATATATTGTTGAAAGCCACGTCGGATGCTAGGCACAAAAGGATGAATAGGTCCATATTTGAAGGATACCTATGCAACTTGTAGGAGGCCATCAACAACATGTGGAGAATAACACCAGAGGCTGTCACATGGTTTCAGGACATCGCCAACTTCAAGGTCACATGACATGTGATGTGGATACAGGCACATAAGGACCCTGATAAGAATTAGCTATAGATGCGCTACTGTATCACAGAGGGTGACATTGACATGGTGATCAAATATTGGGAATACGAATGGAAGATTCTTGTCCTCACCCAAGAATATCTAGAAAAGACAACAGAAGAGGAGGTTGGACAAAAATAAACACAGACTCAAGAAGTCCTAGTGCCCAAGAAACAAAATATGGGCCAGACAAAGACAAAGAAGACAGATGAAGGGGCAGCTAAGATAGGGACCTATAAGGAGAAAAAGAACACTACACAGCTGGCTCAAGTGCAACAAAAACATGCTAAGGTCGCGCAAGGGACTACACCAAGGGAACCAGGTGGCAATAAGAGGCCAACCATGCAGACAAGAGGAGCACATAAGAAGACGAAGGCACAAAAAACACCTCCAGAGTATACGATCATGGACGATGATGGAGAAATGATAGCCGAATGTTCCATGATTGTATAGCTGAGGATTTTGACAATGCTGCACACCAGAGGGATAGGATTCAGGAGGACATAAAAGACATGCAACAACTCCTCAAATGAATTGAGGAAGTACACACAACAGGAAACAACATGGGAAAATGGCCATCAACACCACAAACATAGGAAAGAGTAGAAGAAGAAGAACAAGATCCAGTCCATACGATACTGCATCCGAACACAACATTCCACATCACATCTAGTATGTTGTGCATGGAAAATATTGTGAGGCAGACACCCCTCAAAGACTTAAGACAAATCCAACTGGTATTTCCACAGATACCATCCAGGGCTCTACACAAGTTATAGGTTAGCGTGAACCACGAGGTACAGTCTTGATTACATTCAGACTTAGCCGAGTTTCAATAGGCAACAGAGAAGAAGGACCTGCTGGAAATATTATGTGAGCAGACTAAGTTTGAGACGCAAGAGGAAAGGGAGAACATGAAAGGATTGGAGCATAAAGTGGCAGGAACTTACGAGAAGATACCAAAGGCTGCACAGGGGGATGAAATCATAGAAGCATAACAGATTGATCAGATTGTGTAGGCAATTGATCAATACCATAAGGAGATTGAGAATCTCCGAGAACAACTCACACCCACTACTCCACCAGCAGTGAAGGAGCCAAGGAAGCAGGATGCAATAGCACAGTTGCAGGAGATAGAACAATAGGTCAACACAACAACCGACTTGTTTGATAAAGCAACACAACTTTGGACAAAGTTAGAGGAGGATCAATAGGTCCAAAGTTGGGAAAAGGAAGAATAAAATATCAACGCAGTGATCCAAGACCTCAAGCAGATGCATAAGACAATGGCCATCACAGAGCGCGTCAAAGGGGTGTAGGACATGAAGAAACTACAGGCATAACTCACCACTGCACAAACACAAAAACAAGAGAGACAGGCTCAAATGGAACTGCTATAAGAGCAAGTAGAAGAATTCTTGGCACAAGAAGAGGAAGCCAAGACGCGTATAGAAAAGACCCAGGAAGAATGCGTGGAATTGGTCCGTGATGAAGTTGCAATCCAGGTAGTAGACACAATCAAGAAGAAGACCGTGTAGGTGTAGACATAGGAAATAACACTCAAAGAAAAGTTCCAGGCGATCACCAAGGAGGTTGAGGAAGAACACAAATTTTAGGTGGCTCGGGAAAATCCACATGTCAGTGTTAGGGGCCTTTTGGATGTAGGCCAAAGTGGAAAGAAAGACGTTTTTGGGAAATAAAGCATGCACGAGGAAATCAACAACTAGAAGGAAGAACAACATGCATGCATGCAGGGAAGACCTAACGACAATAGGGTTAAGGTTTTGGTAATGTATGGTAATGGATGAAAATATAGAAATGTATAAATATAGATACTTAGGTATCATAAGGGGTTCATATATATACTTAGGTATCGTTCGGTTCAGAGTATTATTGGGTTTAATTAGTTATCTATGAGTTGTTGTGATATGTAATATTTTGTTGTATCATCTATTTTGTATAAGTTGTTGAGCTAGGGAGGACGAAGGAGGGTAGATATTGAGGGTTAGATTGTAGGATGAGGATCCTGGTGCGATCTAGTCTGCCTCATATAGATCTTACCCGACAGGGAAGATTTGTAAGCGCGTGACGCTGTAGTGATAGAACGATTATAATAAAAGAGATGAGAGCCAAATCTTTGTGGGCGTAGCCCAGGAGGGGGTGAACCACAGTAACATATGTGCTATGTGATGAATGCATGCACATATTTGTTTTCTTTAGTATTTATTGTTATGCTTAATGAATGAGTTGCTATATTTTCTTCTTATTCACAAATGATGTTATATTGTGGTTACAAGTTATAATAATGGTTCAATATACAGTTCTCATATCTCGCACTCAATCCTAGGCTGTAAACACATGAGTATTATAGCCACCCATTAAATCTATCTCGGGTGAGACTGTGCAATGCATTCTTTGTGTTGTGTTTCCTTTTGGTTTACGAGGAGGGCCGGTAATTTTAGAGGCTTTGTTGGAAACCCGAACAAACATGAACCCTAGGTCAATAAACTCAGATAGAATAGAGACGAATTAAACCAACAACGACCCACAAGATGCAATTTCTATCACAACTACTTGGATATTTTTCATCATTGGCCTCAAAATTTCATGGTCTGAATCATTCTATAAAAAACATTATTGCAAAAATGGTGAGATGACTTGTAAATAACATACCTTAGAAAGCATCATCAAAAGAATTTATCCTCCCTTGAATTTCAACCTTCTTTACTTCACCTTCCCTTTGAAATTCGACTTAGATATCCTTTGGTTACCTTAGTCACTTGTAGATATTCAATATTCTCAAGTGTGATTCAAAATGATATACCCCTGCCTCTTATTTATACTTTCATGTAACTTCCTCAAGGGGTTACCTTCTAACCATCTTAACCCACTTTTCTTATTTTAGGGCTAACCCACTTCTAACCACTTGTTGGCTTAGTAATTTCTCCGTTAACTTTATTATTTAAATAATTTATTTTGTATCCAATTTGACTTATAGTACACTCATCACTTCACCTTATTATTTAAATTACCTTCTAACCATCTTAACCCACTTTCCTTATTTTAGGGATAACCCACCTCTAACCACTTGTGCACTTAGTAATTTCTCCAGTAACTTTATTATTTAAATAATTACTTTTGTATCCACTTTGACTTATAGTACACTCAACACTTCACTTTATTATTTAAATAATTTCTTCTTTACAACCACTTTGACTACTTTGACCTTTTGGGGCTTCTAGATGACTCATGAGGGTTCTCCAACTTAACATGGCCATAAATCTCTAACCGTGAGGATTTATGTGACATTCCACATACCATTGGAAATGAAATGACATGTACTATCCATATAGAATATAATTTCCTACAAATATATCAAAACATATACCATTATCCATCAAACAAACTTGGTTCCATTACCTAAACCTTTGTGCTACTAGACTTTCTTCAAGGGTTGACATCAATGACAACCAACTCAAATAATCAATAGATTGGAAGTTGAAAATCCTTATTCTTCTCAGAGAAAGAGGATTATATTGAATAACCATGGAAACAAAAACTGAACCCACATCAGCAATTGATAAATCCAAATACTTCAATCGCATAGATGAGACCTATAGTCTCATTTTCATGTCCATATCTCCTACTGTATTATTTTAGATTGAATCTTCCACTACTCCAAATAAAGTTTGGGTAAATCTAGAAGGTCTCTCTAGAAAATAGGACGAGATGCATGGACACATGCTCAAGATTGTGTTAAAGTATTTATATCCAAGCAGTTTTGAGAATATTCAGGACTTCTTCACAAAGTTCAAATCCTTACTTCTTTAATTAAAATGTTGTGGGATCGATAAATCAAAGTAATAAAAATAAACGATTCTTGTTATTTTGTCAAAGTTGGGTCTAGAATATGTAGTCTTTGTCTCCACATTCCATACAATGAGGATTACATCAGGAATAGATTGTATAATTCCCACATTGGAAATTTTCATTGAGTCTTTGATGCATGATCAAGACAAGCTCATCAAAATGGGATCAATCAAGAGCTCCAAAGTGTATGCACTTGTTGTGCATGAGAGAAACAAGTCCAACTCGAAATCCAATAAAAAAGGAAAGAGAAATAAGGATCGATATCTAAGAAAGGGAGGGAACTCCAAACCTTATGATGACTCTTCTAGATCAAAAGAAGGAAATGGAAAGAAAGGGACAATCATGGTTACTATCCTAAATCCGCATGCATGAATAAAACCATAGACCTCATGGAGAAAAAAATCCAACATAAAAATATTGGGGACTACATTCCCAAGAATGATAAGAAGAAGCTTAGAGACAAAGCACCAGAAAATCGAGGTAATACACATGATTTAATTTAAATTAATTCTTATCCCAATGCATGGATGATCGATTTAGGAGAATCTCACCACATGGAAGCCACAAAATATGTCCTTTCATCTTTAATTGCATGCATGGGTCCTTCCATTATCATGGGTGATGATTCCCCATTAAACATCATCAGACAATAGAGAGTAGATATCCAAAATGGAAGTTGCAAGAATGTTTTGCATGTTTAGAAACTCTCCATAAATCTAATCTCTACCTACCAAATAACACATATGGGCATAGGGAAAAGGGTGGAATTCACACTAAATTCCATTACCATTTATGACATGCAAGACAACTCCAATATTGTTGTTGGTGAGGTAAATCACTAATCCATATTGTATACATTTTCAAAATTTATTGCTAAATCTGATTCCACATTGCTGCTAACTCATGCCAATGACTATAGTATAATTTGGCATGAATGATTTGGTCACTTAAATTTCAGGTACATGTAGCAACTTAGAAAACAAGGAATGGTCAAAGGCTTTCCAGAAATACATTTTTCTAAAGGATTTCGTCAAGGATGTGTTCTTGGAAAACATCTGCAGTAGAAATTTGAGAAAGGGAAGGATTGAAGGGCCTCCTCTCACTTGGATATTGTTCACAATGAACTCATGGGTAATTTCCCTCATCCTTTCATAAGAAATTCTAGATATGTGTTAAATTTCATTGATGACTATTCACAATACATGTGGGTCCACTTTCTCAGGAGAAAATCTAAAGCATTTGAGCATATCAAGGATTTCAAAGTGCATGTAGAGAAGCAGTTTGGGAAGATGATCAATATCCCCTACACAAAAAATGGGGGTTACTATGTAAAAGAGGATGTATGACATCTTTTTCATGAGGCAGGTATATAGTTACAACATATATTTCCATCCACTCCGCCACGGGACGAGGTAGCTAAGAGGAAGATCCGATCTCTCAAGGATATGGACAGTTACATGTTTCATGCAAGGTCCCTTCCCTATGAACTTTGGGCTGAAGAATTCCGCAGTGCCACGTACATACAAAAAAAATATCCTCACATATCTATGAAGTAAAATACACCTTTTTAATCCTGAATTGCCATCAAACTAGAAGTTGCCCACTTATGAGTATTTAGATCATGAGCATGGGATTGCATAACTTCAGAAAAGAGAAAGGCATTGGATCCTCAAATCACAAAATGCATCTTTATGGGTTATCCCAAAGGTGTGAAGGGATACATACTGATATATCCTTCAAAAGACAAGCTCATCATTGAGAGGAGTGTCCATTTTGAAGAAAGTCACATGCATGCACCTCATGAGCCACATGTTGATACTTTTGTACTTCCTCTTGTAATTGACATCTGAGATGATGAATCCTCCCATTCAGATCATATTTCAGATATGATTTCTAAATCATACTTGGAATATTATGAGCATGCATGTGAAGATTCATATTAAATACCCGAATGGGAAGAATCCACCCTACAGGTAGCAAGTGATCTTGTGGGGGATCCAGTGGATCCAACAAGGATGAGATTCCAATTTAAGGAGGCACCACATGCACTTAAAACCATAGAACCATTAATTCCTATTTATTGCTACATGGTTCTATATCCATACCCTCATACCTATGTAGAGGCTGAAGGGAATCCCTTTTATGAAGCAACTATGACCGAGGAGTACAAATCCCTCATAGAGAACCAGACTTGGGACTTGGCTTCGCTTCCATCAAATCATAAGCTTGTAAGATGAAAATGGGTCTATAGGACCAAGAAAAAAACAAATGGACATGTCAGTAGGTACAATAAAATATTGGTTTCCAAATGATATCAGCAAGTCCACGATATTGATTATGATGATACATTTGATCTAGTAGCAAAGATGGACTCCATCTGATTGCACCTTTCCATTTTAGTATCCAAGGGGTGGGAAGTTCACTAGATGGATGTGAATATGCCTTTCTTCATGGTTATATGTTAGAAGATATATACATGAAGTAGCCTCAGGGGTACATACAAAAATCCTCTCTAGTTTTCCAACTCAAAAAGTCACTTTATGGCCTCAAGTAGGCTCTTAGAGAACGATATGCTAAAATGGAATCATACTTGCCATATCACTCTTTCATTAGTTGTAAATTAGATCCCAATGTTTATATGATGAGAACTATTGAATCTATGTTGGTCTTAGTACTTTATGTAGATGATTTATTGATCACAGGTAGTTCATCCTCAACAATTGTTGCAGTTAAATACATTTTGCATGACAGGTTTTCTATGACCAACATGGGTCCACTTCACTTTTTCCTTGGTCTTGAAATCATCCAGGATGCTTACAGAATCAACTTGTCTTAGACAAAGTATGTCAATGATATATTGGTCATATTCAACATGACTAATCGCAAGCCTACAACCAAACCCTTCTTATATGAGCTCAAGCTCGAGGATGGCGGGGATACACTATTGGTGGATTTCATCAAGTACATACAACTGGTGGGGATCCTTCTTTACCTCACTCACTCTTTTCTAGATCTCTTGTATCTAGTGAGAGAATTTTCCAGGTACATGCAAGATCTACATTAGCTTCACTGGAATGTTACCAAGTGCATCCTAGTATATGCTTAGGGTACTACCAATCACGTGATTCACTATGCAACAAGTTTTACATTAGATATCATGGGCTATACATATTCAAATCGGGCTAGCGATAACATAGATTGTAAGCCCACCTCCAAGTATGTTCTTAGTTTGGGATCCATCTCCATATGTTGGTCGAATAAAAATAAATCAATGATTTATTTATCATTAGAAGAGGTTGAGTACAGAGGAGTGGTCAACATTACTATTACACACTTAAGTGTCACACTACCAAATGTCACACTTAAGTGTCATAAGTGTCGCAAGTATCGTACTACCACATGTTTCACTTAATTGTCACATTACCAAATGTCGCACTTAAGTGCCACATCTGTTATACACCTAAGCTTCACACTTTACCAAGTTTCACAACTTCGTCACCATGATTAAGTGTATGTCATAATCCTTAGACATGTTGAAGAATAAAGGTATCAGTTGGAGGTTGAAATACTACCTTTTTCCTTGAGATTTTGGCCTTGTTTGAGTTTCATCGCCCCCCAGCCCATATACAAGGAGGGATAAACATTGATCATATCCCCCCAAGAGTGTCTTAAGGAGATACAATCCCTTGTTCATCTCCCTTTTCACTTTTATGTGGGGGATATGAAGTAGTTGCAACCATCATGCCTTGATTTGTGAGGTTTTTTATGAGAGATATCAATTGGTTAAGGTATTGGTTCAAGCTTAACTCTATCCAAGGCAAGGAAATCTTGTTAGTTCAACCAAATCCTCACTTGACCACATCCTCTCCTCAAAACTATCCTATGGTTGTGAAGCCTCAATGCCTATATAATGGAGGCCATACTTGAGTAAAAGGAGGGAGAATTAGGAGCATCATGCTTATGGTTGTGTGTGATCCAAGGGGATGGAAATAATATCTTGGAGGAGCTGCTACAACATTGAGATTGGGATTGTAAGTGCTTTGTTGTTATTTTATTTCCATTAATACATAACTTGGCCTATTCCTCTCATTCCTATGTTTTCATTCAATGCATGTCTATTTTTGTCTAATTTATCACAGATAGATATGTTTCTGTTAACAATATAGTGTGGAAGAAGGACTTTTTTCTTTGTTCCTTGTAGTATGTTTCTTGCACCTAGGAGCTTGGACATCAAGACCAAAGGCTGGAGAAATGAGAACAACTGACATAGAAAGGTAAGTCATCCCTCCTTCTATTCTCATTCTAATTGTTGAAATAGGTCTAGGGGGGAAATTAGTACACCATTGTTTTTCCTTCTGTCTTGGATCAAAGAGGGGTATTTATACAAGGGGTTTTTTACCTATCTGTAGGGGGAACTTTACCACAACAGGAAATTGGCGAATCCACAACCTCTGTACATAATGCTAGAGTTAATCCGTTAGCTTTTTCCAATCATGATAGGGGAACAATACCAACCTCTAGACACCACGTTGGGAAGAAACCCATCAATGGGTATCATTCCAACAATAGTTCATTTTCAGTGTCAAGATCATTAAAAAATGAAACCAACTCTAAGCATAGTTTACTTTTGGTTTCAATCTTGTTAAAAAATGAAACCAACTCGAGAAAAATTTTATTCTCTATTTCAAGATCTTTAAAAAATGAAGCATGCTCTTATGCATAGTTTAATTATGTGCTTCAAGCTTGTTAAAGAATGAACCAAACACTTAGAGCATAGTTAATTCTATGTTTCAAGATCGTTAGAAAATGAAGCAGGCATCTAGATAATCATAGTTCATTGTCTATGTCAATCTCATTAAAAAATGAAATAGACCCCCCTCGAATTGAGTCGAGTCTTCCACTTGATCTAGTACTTAAACCTTCATTTCCTCCACATGTGTTAGTTGATCATCTTTCTTCCTTCCTCTCTAGTGAACCTATTCCTATTAGTAGCCAGGAGTCTAATCGAGTGTAGAAGAAGAGTCGACGAATGAAATGAAGCTTGGGGAGAATGTCTCCAACCTCTAGACATCATGTTGGAGTTAAGCCACTATATTTTGTTGATCATGCTAGGGGAAAGGTACCAACCTCTAGACATCATGTTGGGAAAAAACTCGCCAATGGGCATCACTCAAAGTACCAACCTCTGGACCTCATGTTGGGAAGAAAAGCGTCAATGGGTATCATTTTGAGCATAGTTCAATTTTTGTTTCAATCTCATTTAAAAATGAAATCAACATCGAGAACATATTCATTCTCTATTTCAATATTGTTAAAAAATGAAGTAGACACTCCGATAATAATTCATTTTCAGTTTCAAGATCATTAAAAAATGAAACCAACCCCGAGCATAGTTCATTTTCGGTTTCATTCTTGTTTAAAAATGAAACCAACCCCATGCATAGTTTCATTCTCTATTTCAAGATAATTTAAAAATGAAGCCAACCTCGATCATATTTCATTTTCGATTTCAATCTTGTTAAAAAATGAATCCAATCCCGGGAATAGTTCATTTTTGGTTTCAAACTCATTTAAAAATGAAATGAACCTCAAACAAAATTTAATTCTCATTTTCAAGCTTATTTAAAAATGAAACCAACCCCAAGCATGGTTTCATTCTTTGTTTCAATCTCGTTTAAAAATGAAGCCAACCCCAAGCACAATTTAATTCTTAGTTTCAAGCTCATTTAAAAATGAAACCAACCTCGACCACAACTTCATTCTCGGTTTCAAGCTCATTTAAAAATGAAACCAACCCTAGGCATAGTTTCCTTCTCTATTACAAGCTCGTTAAAAAATGAAACATATAACCATAAGCTTAATCTTTGTTCTTTCTCATGCTCATAAATACATGAGAATAAGTTATTGAGTATACTTTTATCTTTTTTTCAGGCTCGTAAAAACTATACGAAAAAGGAGCTCTTTGGAGTCTCCTTTAAGCTCATTTCAAACTTCCTAAACATGAAAAGATTGTCAAGCGGGTTTTTTTTCCTTTCACACTCGTTAAAATGATTTGAAAGGGAGTCTATTCAGTGTAAGTTTAACCCTTTTTCAGATTGGATAGAATAATTATGAAAAAGGAATACTCTAGTCAACCTTGTCTAGAAGAGTTCTACATTGTATTGTTTTATACTTTTTCGGACTCGGGGACTAGATTTACAAAGAAGAACATCCAAAGTTTTCTTTAAGTTATTTTCAGACTCTCTAAACGTGAAAAAACCACCAATTTTATCTTCTTCGAGCTTGTAAAATTATACATTGAAGGACCCATATTGGTCTGAACCACTCCTTCAAGTTCGTTAAACATATGATAAGCGACTCATCAAATATGAGCTATAGCGAGAACCTGTTATACTCCTCAAG
>JZKD02S1311420.1:146369-158216 GCA_000966675.3 Picea glauca
AAATTATCTCTTTTTCAAGGCGTTGAGTACTTTTTCTAAGGTTTTTCTATGCTATATTGATATTTGGTTCTTAACAGTTATTTCCATGAAAGTATAGTAGTTTGCAGTTACATTATGAAACAAAAAATGCATTCTAGGAAACTTTTTTAATTTTAGGATCTTCGATTATACTTCAAAAAGTTTGCATTTACAAAGATTAAAAGCCATTTTTCAGTTGTAGAACCTAGTTTACTTTTTGCAAGAATGTTCGAAAGATTTTATTTCTTCTCTTTCGTCTCTTGAAAACACAATAAGTTGCACATTCATACCCTTTTGAGTAAATCAATCCACTTAAAATCAATGATTAACACTTAAAATGGACTAGAATTTTGTTTGTAGGGTTCACCAAGTAGTAGGCTTTAGGGCCTTGAAATACGTGTGGAGAGAAAACTCTTCAAGCCCTCTTAAACAAATATAATAGTTTGTGATAGGAAGTGTCTGAGTCTAGTTTTGTAAGAGTCAACTGGGACCTCCCTCTAACACGGGGGATAAACATGAGGTTGCGTGAGGAAAGGTAGAAGAGATAACCTCTCCAAAGCCATACTGAACATAGTGGGGATCGTATATCGAGGGTCGTTCTTAGTATTTACGCTGATCAAATTTGACTACGGAGCCTCATGGACCTTTAATATGTTCGAGATCCTCAGTTGTCTTCCAAACCATTTTCCTTTGGTACCCTTGAAAGGCTTTGAACTTTGTTATCCTTCTCATTATGATCAACCTGATTGTCGATTGTACCCACTTGGTGACTGATTGTGAGATGGAAACCTAGTTGCATGTTTTTAGGGACTTACACAGGTGACTACAAGGATATACTGTGGTACCTAGGGAAAATGTCATATCTCACTTTGCAGAGTACACCCAAAGGGTGTTTCCATGTTTGAGTTATAGTTTCATCGATAAGTTTCTCTAGTGTCTATTAGCATAATTGTTCTTCCTTCCAGTCTATTGTTTACTTGATTTTCCATTAGGAACTTTTTAGTGTGTGCTCTATGTTTCACGCTAGCTTAACCTCAGAGTGTCAGTTGATTATTTCACAAGATGGAAGATCAACATATCCATCGTTCGCGTAGGCTTCAGGGTATGTTGTTGATTACTTTGGAGCCACCTCTGCCACCACTGAGGCGTAGGCTAGATCAACAGGGTTCATTTGAAGTGACCAAGCCACAATAAAGTGTACTCAAGCCAAATCCCAGAGAATACTTTCCTACAACGGAGGAGTCCACCAGTTCTAACCTCGAAGATGAAGGATTCATACCTGAAAACCCTCAGATCATTGACTTATCAATGTTGCTTCTTATTCAGATAGTCCCTCCTGAGGTGACTTCACCTGAACGTTAGTTCATTAGATGAGCGACGATGGAAGAAACTAGTGCTACCTCTTCTGGGAGTCCTCATACTCCAATATTGACTACTACGGGAGGGGATGCCCTGCCTCCTCCCCCACCTCTGTCTATCAGGACTATGACTTTCTAGACACCCACAACTTCGGGTAGTGGCACAATCCCATCAATGACTATGACCATTATTTCCTCTATACAGAACATATCTGGTGCTACATTTTCGTATGGGATGTAGGGTTTTGACTCTAGCTCAAACTTAACCTACTCTACTCTGTATATTGTTGTTATGGGGGAAAGGAGCTCTAATTATCCCTTAAAAGGATCATTCATGGGCACCACTGCCCCATTTAATTTTATCCCTTATGGTGGGGTTCATATCCCTCCTCTGTGCCCTTTGCTCGGAGGTTCTTTCCAACAACCAATCGGGCTCAACACCAGCTCTATTTTTTTCAATAGGGGGAGTCATGGACCTCAATCCTATATGAATTCGGTAGGGTCTATGCATTTTTATTTGTTCGGTGCATTTGGAAATAACTCTTTCTCATCGTCTTCTTTCTCGGTATGGGGAAAAAATGTCTTTGGTCAACCAAACCCTATGCAAGGATTCATTCCTTCACAGAGAGCGATGACAAGAGTTTACTCCTCACAAGGTATTGAAAATAAATGGCAGGGCTCGTTTCCTTCGCAAGGGATGTTAATCAGGGGAAACCCCTCCCACACTCAGTGGAACCCCGAGCATGGTTCAATACCTATGCTATGAGGGTTAGCTGGGGGAATCCCCAACCAAGTTCCTTGGAATACAATGCAAGGACCAATCCCTACACAAGGTATGTCATCCAACTACGAGAATAAACCAGCAAAGAAGAATCAAGATAAAACTCCTTTTACTAGCCAGGGCCACCATGGTTTCTACCAAAACCCTAGCAAGCAAGAAATTTTTTCCTGGAAACCTGGTGCTAGTCAAAATCTAGGCCCCCTTTTTTTCTTTGAATCCACCACAACCTAGAATACCTTTCTTGGAAACTATGCATTTTCCAGACTTGTTGAGGTTTTTGAATGACCCAATCTGTCATGATCCGCATTGGCCCCCCATGCCGACTAAGTTTCCCTTGGACATCCCTAAGTCTGAAGGAAATCTTGTCGAATATCTAGGTGATCATGTTACAAAATTTGATTTATGGTGCTCATCCAACTTGTTAAAGGATGACTCCATTCAGTTGTGTTTGTTTCAACGCACTCTTATAGGGGGTGCTGCGAAATGGTACATTGAGCTCGATAGCTCGAAGTACGATTACTTTAATGACTTGGATATGGTTTTCTTAGACCATTTCCAATTACCGGTAAGATATTATTTTGACATCGAGTTGTTGGCCAACTTAGAGAAAACAAAAGAAGTCCATATCTCAGATCACATTCGATAATGGCATTGACGAAAGAGCTTGATCAAAGTTAATGTCCCTCCCACATTTTTCTTGAGTGGTTCCTAAATTTCTTGGTTCCTTGTGTATCCAAATATGTCATGATATCCAAGGTTTTTTCTGAAGAAGAGGCTATCATGAGAGACCAACAATTGGCGTTGATTTACTCTCAATTCGGTATCTTTTACGAGATCCTTTCAGGCGCACCACGATCGAATTTCAACAAGACCAAACAGAAGTCTGGGCCTCACGTCGATGGCATAGTAGCCTCAGGATAGAGTAAGCCCACATATTAGTTGACTGATATGTTACAATAGTTATTGATTCAATAGACTGTAGCCAGCCAAAATCCTAGTTTGGTTGCCCCCACAACCCAAACATCGGATGTACACAGTTTGCAATAGACAAATCCCAAGGATAACCAACAATCAGAGGGAAAGAGGAAATAAAAAAATAGTAATGGTAAGGGGGATAAGAAGGCTATGAATAATGTTGGTGAGGGTAAAAAAGAAAATAAGAAGGTGAAGTTTCTATGTAATCTTTGCAAGGATGAATCCTTGACCCACCAATTCCCTCGATTGGAGGAATCCCAAAAGCTATTGGCACAGTAGCAGCCTACCATGTTAACCAATCCTTTTCCACAAGGGAAAAATATGGATCAAGCTTCCTCATCCACGAATGCGACTGGGGAAATTAGGGAGCCCCCATGCCTAATATTAATAACAAAGACAATTTTTTTTATATGATGAGATCTGATGCTCATCTATGGACCAAAGATCATAATTATGGAATGCCATAATCTGCTGAGAAGGGAAAAGAAGCCTCCAAACCACCGCCTTCTATTCAAATTGAGAAGAATGTGGGAGAAACTATGAATCACATCCATAAGGGTTCGTTTAAGAAGGATTCTCACAACCTGAATGCAATGGCTACTCATAATTACTCCATCATGGAGGATCTGGTGCAAACTCCTTGTGCAATGTTTTCTTTGGAAGTCCTCCAAATTTTCCCTTCACAGAGGAAATCATTGTTGTATTCCTTGGGAGTGGTTGAGACTACTAACTCAGGAATGATTGTTTTTTACCCTACATATTATAAACCTTGTCTTCCTCACCACATATCTTTTCAGATAGTAGTGGTGTATGCCACGAAATCATTGACACAGAACATTTTCCATATGGTGGTTGATGAGGGTTCCTCTACTTGTGTTATTTCGTTGGCATGTTGGAAGGCCATTAGACAAATTGAGTTGTCTCTAACACCCACATTTCTAACCATGTTTGAAAGTCAATCTTTTAGACCACATGGCATAATTCCCTCCTTCCCTATGCAGTTGGAGGGAAAAACCATGTGCGTCGAGGTAGATGTAGTCGATACGCCTCTTGACTACAATATTTTGTTAGGATAGAGTTGGACCTACGCTATGACAATGGTTATATCCACCATTTTTTGAGTCTTATGTTTTCCTCATGAAGTTCGGATCATAACCATTGACCAATTATTCTTCTCCCATCCTGACCTTTCATTGGGGGCATCCACGGTCCCGATGATTGAAAACCCCCAGCCAGATAACATCAACTTAGGTGTCATATTTTTTCCATCTTTAATGGAGAATTTTGATTATCTTTCGCCTTCTAATGATGTCAAGTTTATTTAAGTTTTCCCCGACCAGCGGAAGGCTACGATCTTTCAAGTCACTTCTTTTATAATGAGTTACTTTAATTACCCATGGATTTTACCTTCCCCATCAGATTTGATGGAAGTGGTGGGGCACCCTGGAATGGCTATGCCCCTGTCTATTGTTGATGTTGCATACAATATTGTCCAACAATCCTAGACCAACCCTGATCTTTCTCTCCCATAGGATCTATATCCCGCTCTTGAGTCTATTTGGGCTCAAGAGTCTCTTTCCACTCATGATCCTTTAGACTTAGTCTTTCCCTCCGACAAGTCGATTTTGGAGGCAATAAATCAGTCGATAGACCTTGGTAAGATATTCACCACATATCTTATTTCTTACCTGAGCTGAGGAGAGTAGAGGAAGGAGAGTTCACTATGACAATAAATGAAGATGCCCTTGTCCTGTTAACCCTCTAGCTACACATGAAATCTATGTTGAGGGTAATATGGAAAGTATAGATGAAACAATTCCTATCAACATCTTGTTGATCAAAATTTGGTCATCTATATTTTCCCACTCCTTGGATTCATAAAATCCTTGATATCAAAAGAAGACATTTTTGAACTTTTATAAGTTCATTCTGCATCCCTCAGTCTCAGCTTTGCCACACATTTTTTGGATCAGAAATTTGTCTCTGTATGCTTAAGTTATTCAAGATATAGTCTAGAGATCTAATTTTTAAGAATCTTTCTAAGTATTATGTTCTTCTATATTTTTTCAAATTTTGGATAAGTATTCTCATCACTTATTTCCCTCACCTTCCATATCCACACTTAACATTTTTTTCTCTTTTCACCACCCTTCTCCATATGCTCCACTAGTCTCTACACTTAGACATTTTTGGGACTCTTCCTTCATATCCTCATCGGGTTCATAGGTTGGCAGACTCATACATTCCCTCATATTCTCACACTCCCTCACATGTCAACCCATTATCTACATATTACACTCTCTACCTTTGACACCTACATTTATCTCCTTACCTCCCTTATCATTCAAAACATTAACACTTACAATGTTTTATGAATTCATGGGTTCATGGGTTGGCATACCTTCATCTCCATCCACTTTCTCATGTCATAAGTCCGTTACTACACTTAGCTATTTTTCAATTGCGTGGGTTCGTAGGTTCAAGCCCTCAACCTCCAAGTTTCGTGACCTTCACTTTGCACCCCAAGTTCTGTGATCTACATTTTTACCATCAGCTTTGTCACGGGTGCCAAGCTCCAAAGTATTTTATTCCTCTTGTATGCTAGTCTGACCGATTGCCTTTATACACTTAGTATATTTTTTATCATCCATAACCACATGTTCACAGGTTCTTGGGCTGGCAGGTTCATAAATTTTTTTATATTCAAATTATCTCTTGTCCATCCCCGTAGCCTACAAACTATCCCCTCGAATTCTGCTACCCACAATTTTCCCTCATCCCCTCTCGTCCCATATGCCATACTTAGCCAAATTCTCAAATTTATTCCAAGGCATGAAAACCAACGAATGAGAATATGACACATGGCAATGAATGAGGTCATGACACATGGAAAATCAAAATTGGAGACACATGGAAACATAAAATTTGAGACACATGGCATGATATTATTGGATGACTCATCATGGTTACTAGGTATAAGGTGGATGCCGACGGGATTCCAAAAAAATATTATTTAATTCGACAATTTTCCAAGGGCCGAATCCTCCAAGCTCCATAATTTCTTCTCTTCTCATATTTCTTGCTAAGTGTATCAAACACTTAATATTATATATCATGAAGAATATAATATCCCAATGCATGTGGAATATAATTTTAAAAACAAAATTTCAAATTTTATGATGGGACGCACAAAATTCATCCAAGGGCCCACATTTGCCCATCAATTTTGATCGACTGTGGTTGAGTGTTGATATTGCGGAGACCATCACTTGAGATCCGGGTGTTGGAATGGCGCAACATTTATACCATTGGAAAGGTATTTAAACAAAGAATATGGTGGTATATGTTTCAAGTGCTTAACATTGATACATTTTTCTTAGAAATTAAAATATCAGTCAGCTGCATTTTTAATGGGCCTGCGTGACAACTCAACTTCATGACCTCATATCTTGAGATCTGGGCAACGGATTTGTGAAAAATTTATATTGTTGGAAATCTAATATGATGAAGATAAAATAAGATGTGATTTACATGGATAAAAATTTTATTATCATTCCCATAAAATTAAAACATCGTCCTCCTATTTTAAATGGGAAATTAATTAAATTGTGAAAATAAAAGTTTATTTAAAATTTTTTATTAAAAAGGGAAAGGGAACCATTTTAGATATGTATATATTGATGATATAATTTAATTAATGAGGAAATAATTATATGTAATGTTTCAAGAAGAAACTTGTATGGGAATTTAAAGAGAGGAAGAAAACCCTAACTACTCAAGTAGTTATAAAATCTCTTCTTAAAAAGAGAAGAGAGGCTTCATCAAATGTTGGAATAATAAGTATTGTGAGAGGGGCAGGGCAAAATATCAGAGGAAGGAGAATTTACAACCATGGATACACAAACAAGCTTCTGATAAAAAGAAAGAAATATTCATCTTCTCCATTCTTTCTATTCTTCTACACCACTTCTCATAGCTTTATCCTTGAACCTCAAAGTTGGGCACAAGGCTGAGTTGTTGAGTGTTGTTCTTGCATTCTTCTACATAATTTGCTTGTATGATGATGGAGTATTTTCAACCACATACATGGCTGTCAATTTCTTTGTAATGAAGAACATTTCTCATGAATAAACTCCACAAAGAATTGCTTCGAGGTTGATCTTGACTGTATCTTGTAACTTTGAGTTTTAAGTATGAGATATTTGAGGTTGATCTATAAATTTATATTTTATTACTAATTGTAGTAATCTATTAAATTTCTTTGAGATGATCAAATTAGTCTCTCCTTTTTCTCATGAAGAAGATACATATGCGTTTATATACTATTAATAATATTCTGTGTGATGTTGATCACAATTTAATTCTTATGTTGAATCCCTCCTTCAATATTTTCATATTGTAAAAAGACTTTTGTTGCACATAAAGATCATATTTGGTTATTGAAGAACCATTTTTATATAAATCCAAGAAATAAATATTTGGGATTTTCTTCCTAGCACTCTCCCTAATCCAAGATATATCTTTTAGACAAAGAGGAGAACCACCTCTCTAAAAAAAAAGGGGGACTAATGTCCTCATGAGGTTTTTGTTTCGGTCCTGCCCGATTCAAGCGTCAACATATCTAGAACCCCTGGTGTCATGGAAAACATCTTCGTCGGAGCAGATTATTCCCCTGAAGAGATTTAGGTCTATACTGAATTATTTAAAGAGTTTCATGACATATTTTCCTGGTCTTATGAGGAGATTCCAGACATTGACCCACATATAGTTGAACACGAGATCACAAATTACCCCTATGTTAATCCTGTTTGACATAATCTTCTCCTAGTCAATCCTTGCAAGACAATGATGATCAAGACTAAGGTAGAGAAACTCATCAAGGTTGGTTTCATCTATCCAATGTAATTTATAGAATGGGTGTTGAAACCTTATTGTCAACAAAAAACAAGGTACGATCCATGTATGTATCGACTTTCATGATATGAACAAAGCTTGCCCCAAAGATAATTTTCCAACCCCATTCATTGACCAAATTTTTGATGAATGCATAGGCTATGAGTTCTTTTATTTTATGGACATTTTTCTCTGGGTACAACTAGATTCAGATCAAGCCCAAGGACCAACATAAAATGACGTTTATATGTCCTTGGGGTACATTCACATACAGGAAAATGCCTTTTGGCCTTAAGAATGTTGGAGCCACTTTTCAGCGGGCCATGTTGTTTTCCTTCCATGACCTCAAACACATATTCGAGGCATATCTTGATGATACAGAATCATGTTATCATAAGAGATCTGATCATCCCTCCCATTTACAACTTATCTTTGAGAGGCGTCTCTACTATCGGATTCGCCTTAATCTAAATAAGTGCAGTTTTTACATACCATCGGGTCGCTTGTTAGGTTTAATCGTGTCAACTAAAGAGATCATGGTCGATCCTTTGAAGGTCAATGAAATAGTTCAATTTCCTCCCCCGCGTATCATCCCCTAGCTTCAAATTATACAAGGGAAAGCCAACTTTCTTCGGCGTTTTGTTGCCAACTATGCCAAGATTACTAAAGGGTTTATGCATCTCTTGAATAAATGGGTCTCATTATGTTGGGATGATGTGACTCAACGCTCTTTCAAAGTGTTGAAACATGATTTGACATCTGCCCCTCTGTTCAGTCCTCCAGATTATGGAAAGGATTTCTTATTGTATTTGGTTGTTGTAGAGTCAATTATTGGCATGGCATTGGTCCAAGAGGATGACGTGCTCAAAGAGAATGTTAGCTACTATCTTAGTCGAGGCTTGGTAGGACCAGACCTCAACTACACTCATGTTGAGAAACATTTTTTCGTAGTTTCTCATGCTGTCCAACGGTTCCATCATTACATCTTACTTCGTAAGACCACCGCCATAACTGTCATGAACCCTTTTCTATATGTGTTAACATGACAGGTCATCGGCGGAAAAGTCAGTTGATGGATAGTCATCCTACAACAATTTGACCTTGATTTTGTTTTGGCAAAACCTAAAAAGTCTTTGGTCTTTGTTTAATTAATTTTGGAACTTCTGGTCCATAGTGGTTATGATTTGCTCGAAGAGTCACTGATCAATGGGGATCTTTCCCTTATTGCATCTTTGAACCCTTGGTATGGAGATATACTTGTGTATCTTCAAAATTTGAAGTGTCCTTATTCTGCTTCTTACGATGAGTGTCGATGAATAAGACATCAAGCATAAAACTATCTTATCATCGATGATACTTTATAGCATCAAGGAGTAGATTTCATTCTCCATGTTTATCTAGATGCTCAATTGGTCATGTCTAAGTTAAATGGAGTATACTGTGTCTACGATCCCACTCTTCATCGATGATTCATTAAGGTATGTATCTTAGAACGTTATTTTGATTATATTACTTATATTCATGTTCCTAGGAGATCTAATCAACTAAATGATACATTGGCTAATCATGTATTAGATTGACATATTGCTCACAAATAAAAGTAAAAGCACACACATACACACATATGTAAATATATTAGTGAAAAATGTTCTATCCATAAAGAAAAAATATGTAGATATATAATAATGTGTCCAAAAAATAATGTCATAAGTACAAAAGTGGGCCATAAAGCCTCAAATAGAGTCGGTATACATCGTTGGGATCAAGCCTTCACTACATAAGAGAGTACAAAAAGGTTCCCTTGACACATATGTGGTCTAGTGATAGCTATTTCCTAGGCATGTTGGCCCTAGTATAATGAACTACGACATTCGCAATACGTCGAAACAACTAAACCCAAGTCTTGGGTACCCCTACAACATGTGGTTGTATAGCTGAGGGAAGGTCCTCTATCTCTTCCATTGACATTGCACGAGTGAGAGTTTTCAAGTTCCTCTCTACTCACCGCAATAATCTCTCAGCCTCTTCGGATGGTAGTCCTCCAACAACTACTAGTCCTCCTCTTGTTGCTAGCCCAACATCCACTCGAGGATGACCCCTAGTCCTGGTGAAGTCGACTGGTTGAACCAGTCCCACATCTGTATATAACATATAATTGATTTAGTACTTTGACATTACCATAAAAAAGGATAATATTTAAAAAATTAAAATTAAAATAACTCTAAAAATATCTGTACCTATCTCTCCACGCTCCTCGATAGGGGGTATAGGCATATCAGGATCCCTCAGGAAATTGATCCCTGTATAGGGGTACTCCTCGATCATAGGAATTTGATGGGCCCACTAATCAAAGAAATTTTCATCGAAGGCCTCCTACAGTCTCCCTGCACCTTTTCAAGGAAACAAATTTTCCCACCTGCATAATGCTAGAAAGGAGGAAATATGGCCTCGTACCATCTCTCGCGGGATAAGGGTTGGTACTCTCTCGAGAAAGAAAGTGCACGACATAGTCCCAAACCTGAAGTTCTTGTTTGTTCTTCTTTGGCAGTCAGTCAATTTTGTTTTCATACATGTGAGCATTGTAGTGCTCCATTCAAAGATGGTGGCCTATATACACTGAGCTACACAATGCATCTATACACATGAAGCGTGATGAAGTGTTTAAGATCTTGTGATCTGCCCAATCATTTAAAGTACCATCGAGAGGTTGAGACTTGTGATATTATGAATTGGCATCTGAGATCCTACTTTCTCAGTTCCATCTTCCCAGTACATGCCAATATAGTATTCTATGTTTTGCGGTCCTTGAGGAAAGGTCCTCAAGTTAACTAGTTCCCCCCTCCTCGAGAGGCTAGTCAAAAAGTATATATCCTCAGTCATTAGAGTCAATGATTGGCCCTCTGGCATGAAGGCCTCTGTGTTTGGGTTCCAATACTCTATAAAATGGTTGAGTAACTTGGGTTGTTCCCTCATGAATTAACAATGAAAGAACTTCCACATACCAAACTTCTTGAGCATGACAATGGCCCTTGGATCCTCCTCTACCAAGACATCTAACTCCTCACATTCTCTCTCTCGCTTGTGAACATACATCCTGTTGCACAAAATTTTGTGAGGTTAGTCTCTTGTTTCATTTTTTTTGAAAGCTTAAAGAGATATACGAGGTTTTTCCTTAAGACAATCACGTATGTACAAGGGCTAAGTGTTACTTTTCCTGTGTATATATACTTGTTGAGCATGGAAATCCTAGATACACATAGACCCAACCTTTTTACTAGGGTGCACACCCTCTAAATAATTAAATAAACAATAAATGATGAATGTAAAGGATGAGAGAGGTCATTTGTACTTACTTGGTTTAGGTTTGAAGATCTTTCTTCCACCATAGCTCCCCAGATTCGTTTTTTAAAGAAGATGGTTTTTTGGATTTTTGGTTATTTTCCAATTTGCAATGGTTAAAATGAGTTGTCTACCCCTATTTATAGAAATTTCAGCTCTTTTTTCCCTAGTTTGGTTCTCTTGGCTTGGTGGGTACTTGAGTTTATTTTTGAGAGATATTTGGGTCAATGTTATGAACCTTTTCTTTTGGTTTGGTGTTTTTATGAGATGGGTCACACTCACATCATCCCATAGTGAAGTTGTTTTTCAACACTTGCATATAGGTTAGGTTCTCATCATCTTGCATCTTGCATGTTGTTGACTTTTTCCTCTTTTCCATAGAATCGATCCTACCGAAGTGCGACATGAAACCTTCTATGCTTCTTTAGAAGTGTTGTAATTAGGTGGTAGAGCCTTCCTCCACATGGATTCCCTAGGTAGATC
>JZKD02S1311420.1:158266-178534 GCA_000966675.3 Picea glauca
TTATATTTCCGGTTAAGGAATTAGGGTTTTGGACTAATCCAGGTCATTGGGTTAGGGTTTTGGATGCCGCTGGCTCCTATATGTATATTGTATTGTAAACAATGTAACACAATATGTGTATCAATATAATATATGCTGGTTTTCCCGGTTTGGGTTTCCAGGTGAAAAATCTCTGTGTAATGTTTGTATTTTCCATTGCATCTTTTCTGTTCTTTTCTGAATATCAGTTTGCAGTAGATATTGTACAAGGTTAGAATTTACAGATCCTTCATTGCATTTTGGCGTCCATGTTGTGAGTTTTTTCCATAGGCTTGGGAGTCATTTTAGTCTCACCATGAATGTGTGTTGAAGCCCCATTCTTCTTTATCATTTTTGGCTCATACCCGAGGGACTCCCCAAGAGCATGGTTTGTTGTCTCTCAAGCTCGCTTAAAATTTGAAGGAAACATACAACAAGATCTTATTTATTCTTTTTGGTCTCGTTTGGATTACTTAAGAAAAGAAACCCCCCTAAAGTCTTCTTTAATCCCTTTTCAGACTCTCTAAAATTGAAAATATTGTCGAGCGATCTTGTTGTCCTTCATGCTCGTCAAACTAAAATTTGAAGGAACATTTGTCTGGTGGTAGTTTATCCCTTTTTCAGTTCGAATGGTTAATTTACAGATAAGGGTATGCCTTAGGAGATTTGGTTCACTAGGAGAGTATTCTCAAGTGTAAGTTTAACTCTTTTTTGGGCCCGAGGGACTAAATTTTCGAAAAAGGACCATTCTCCCTAGTTTTGGTTTATCTCTTTTTTGGGCCTTGGAGATTATCTACGAAAAAACAACCCCCTCAGAGTCCATAGTTAACCTCTTTTCAAACTCCCTATATATGAAAATATCGTCGAGTGACCTTATTCCTTTCACACTCGTTAATTTATCTAGAAGGAATATCTATTTGGCATAAGTTTAACCCTTTTTCCAGCCAATAGATTGTCCAGGAAAAAGGTACGCCTCAAGAGACATGTCTCGCCGGGAGAGTTCTCCTAAGTTATATTTTATACTTTTTCGAGTTAAGGGGGACTAAATTTAGAAAAATGTTGTGAGTCCATAGTTAATCTCTTTTCAGACTCCTTAAAATTGAAAAGAAGTTGAGTGATCTTGTCTCAATCACACTAGTTAAAATGGTTTTGAAGAGACGTCCTTTTGGTATAAGTTTAACCCTTTTTCAAACTGACTGGACTAATTAGAAAAAAGGAACACTCTAGAGTCTTCTTTTTGTGTTTTTCAGACTCTCTAAACGTGAAGAACCATTGAGATTACCTTCTCTGGGATTGTAAAACTTCACATGGAAGGAGTCTTGTTGTTTCATCCTTAATCACATCACATGTCTCATCCTTGTATCTTTGGCCTAATGCCGACTTCATGTTGCTATTAACTCAACCTTCAAAGTATTCCTTAAATGCAAGCCTTGTAGAACTTTTTTCCTTTGTGATCTAACACCTTGACCCATGGAGGAGTTTTCTTGAGTGTCCCTATCCTACACAGGTCTCCTTGCACTGAGCATCAATATGTTCCATGGACTTGGAACTAGTTTGCTTACCCGCAACACTTGTTCCTCCTTTGTAATGTAACATTCTTTTATTCTTTTTCAAGCTTGTTAAAAATTTGAAAAAGAAAAAAAAATCAAATATTCCAAAAATAGGGGATGAGATATACATTCTCTTTTATAGACAACAAGATAATCACCCTTAGACAAAGAAAATCCTTTTGTTTGTTCTCCAAACATTGGGATCTAGAATCACCTTAAGAAGTTATTCTCGTTTCATAGATCTGTGTCCTCCTCTATTTGGTTACTCTTCCAAAAATATGGAGAATTTTTGGTGCCTCCTATGTCACAAATTTATGTCAAATATATGTTTCATGAATCTCATCATTTTGTCAAGATTTTGTCCAAGGGAAGTTTTATCCAACCTGAGTCAGCCATTCGGTAGTTGATCTCTTGACTTTCATGAGTCATCCATCCCAAGAGTCCAATCAAGTTTAGATTAAAAATCAATGAAGCTATGGGCCTGATGATCAAGGTCCTCCTGTCTTTCCCCGACGACATGTTAAATACCTAGGAGTAGTGATTCTTACACTCATATTGCACTCCTACCCGAGTTTTAAAGATATTGAAGTTGTTTTTTGAGCTATGAAGTTATCATCTCCAACCACAAACATTGATGCTTCCTGAGGATGCATATCATATTGTACTTGTATATCTTCGGATGATTTTGATATGTGGATCTACTCTTTATTGTTCGCAACTACACTTTATATAGACATTCATACTTGTGTCATAGTCATATGACATGGATATACAATGTACTTGATTGAAAACCATGCTTAGTTTATCTCTAGCATGGGTTTTCCCGCCTCAGAGAGATTATCATTATTTTTCAGATGACATGCTCACAAACACTCATCTCAGGCTCACTCAACTTCGTGCCTTCCCACTGTGAAAAGATATTGTAATGTATTTTGGCCATCTGTTTCTATTCTGACCTCACAAATTAGGGGGCATATATTATCGTCCAAAAATGTCACATCTATCCATCCAAGACATTGGCCCATCCATTTGTATACTTTGCCAAAAATATCGTTGAGGCTTCCTTCTAAATAACCATTTTTTGGATAGTGTATGCGCCCTTCTACACTAATAGACCACGTACACATGCATGTTTCATGCTAGTTAGTCCACATACATACACTTGTTGCATTCTATTTAGCCCGTGTTTGCCCCCAAAAGTTGCAAAAATTATAAAATTGCATGAAATTTGGTGGAGTTTACGGGCTATGGAGGGTTTCCTAACCATTTTACCCCTTGTAGCCCATCCCCAAACCAAATAACCATATTTTTATCATATAAAAAGAGGTCTTGGGGAGTCATTTATACACATGAAAAAGAGAATAAGAAAACTTTGCCAAAATCCCTTCCCTTTGATTTCCCAAGATTTGCATCTTGCTTTGAGTTTTAGCCTCAACTTTCCCCTCTATCCATTCTCCCTATGCAGCCCTTCCTCCTTCTCTTAATGATATTTTGGTTGTGAGAATATAATGTGGGATTGATTCACTTGGAGCCATGATAGAGGAGCCCGAACTTGGTTCATAGAGCGGTCACAAGAAAAGGATGTAACCTTTTTATCTTGAATTTGAATAAAAGAGATTATCTTTGTCCCAAAACCCTATGTTTACATGTTATTTTTAATTTGATCATTTATATCTATATTTATGCTTTTAAATTGATCATTAGATGTTGTATATGCTTTTGCATTGTATTCTTAACCCCTTACAGGTCAAATTTTGGAGGAGATCTGTGATCTAGGAGGTAGCAACAAGCGAAAGACATGTACGTCAACCATAAGGATTGAAGGTGCACTCATTAACCCTTTCTTTCCTCTTTCTCTTATCACTTAGTCTATATGGTTTTGGGATAGATTAAAGGTAGACTAGTATTTTAAGGGATTCATCGCTCTGCTTATTCCTTATACCCAGTTTAGGGGGATTTCCCCATAGCAACAATATTTTGTGCTTAAAACCTTGAAATGAAGCATAGATCTTTCCATTCCCATTAAAGTTTTGTTCATTCTTTACGTGACTCCATTTTTATGTGGAGTATAAGAGTTTTCTGACTTCCTTTTAATTCCATTTCTCCTATAATAATCATTGAATTGATTTGAAGTTAATTCTCCGCCATTATCTATTCTAAGTGTGGCAATCTTCTCTTTGGTGGCATTTTCAACTAAGCATTGAAATTGTATGAATTTTTCAAAGGATTATGATTTGTTCTTCAAAAAATATACCCAAATCATTTGTGTACAATCATCAATGAAAATAATGAATTACTTGCATCCACCAAAAGAAGATTCCATAGGACCACAAATGTTGCTATGGATTAATTGCAAACATCTGTTTTCTCTCCAAATACTTGGGTAAAAGGGATATTTCTTTTGTTTTCCAATTATACATGCTTCACACTTGGGAGTTTTCTTTTTGAAGGTAGGAAACCCTTTAACCATCTCCTATGATTTAAGTTTATTTAGGATTTCAAAGTTTAAATGGCCAAATATGTAATGTGGTAGTCTTAATGAGTTAGAGTATAAGTCCACTGATGCTACAAGGTCTTGGTTGCGAGGAATGCCTATGTCTTGTATCCTCAAAATTTTTCTATCTTCATAACCATTCATCATTATCTTGAAGTTATTACTTACTGAGTTGATTTTGATCAAACCATATTCCATAATGATTTGATGACCTCCTTGTCTAATGAGGACCAAGGACAATGAGTTCTTTTTAAAAGATGGAACATACCAAACATTAGAAAGTAATTCTTTTCTAATTCCAGGAAGAAAGAAGTGGAATAATCCTTTTCCTTGAGGAGTATGGTATGTGTCATCTACCAAATACATTGGATTGAGTTTCATGTACTTATATGTCCAAAAATAAATTTTTTTGTAGCACATATGTTGTGTAGCTCATGTATCAAGTATCCAATCATCTTCAAAATCATTTCTCATTTGTTTATTGATGGTGATTGAGTATGAAAAATAAAAATTTTGATTGGCTGTCAACACATATTCATAATCATCATCTTTGTTATCTGAATATTGAGTTGAAGTGGAAGTATTTGACTTAGAATGTGATTTGGAGTTAAAATCTTGTTTTTGTTGGGGAAATTTTCATTCCTTGTTCTATAATATTCCGCCACATGGCCAATACGAAGACATCTTTTGCACTTTACTTAATTCATATTTTCACTTTTTCCCATTCGGTTGCTAGGAGAATCTTGATATCTCCTAAAATATTGTTGATTTTTATTTTTATTCCCTCTTCCTTGGCTTCTACTATGACCTCGACTATGTTTTGGATTATTGAATCTTCTTCTTCCTCTAGAATTGTCATTGTATGTTCCTCTTCCCCTTCCTCTTGTACTTTCATTGTAGGTTCCTCTTCCTCTAATAATTTCATTATAGGTGCCTCTTCCTCTAGATATTTAACCTCTATTTGAGTCGGTAAAGAGAAGATCTTCCCCAGAGGTATTATTTTTACCAAATGTTTTATCGTGTTGTACCAATAGATCACTTAGAGAGGAAAATGTTTTGTTTGTCTAGTTTTCCCGTGAGTTGTAAATTTTTTATAATAGGGTGGAAAACCATTTATCAATATGGAAGTCATAAAATTTTATTCCACATCAGCAAATCCACATTTGACTATTTCAAGTCATATATTTTTGAATGAGATATGTAATCCATAACATCTCCCCCATCAACTAAAATTTATTTAAGGAGATTTATGTGGAGATCAACCTATTTTGATCCAGGTTGAGTATCGAACATGTTTCTGAATGTTTTCCATCCATTCCAAGCATATGTTGCATTTTATATGTGGACAAACATTTCATCCATGACAAAATATTTTAAATGTGCGAGTGCCTTTTCATTTTTTAATTCCCATCTTGTCAATTCTATAGCATCAGTAGGCTTTGTGGGAGGCCTATCACCATTACATAAATCTTTCCATAACTCATTATAAATTAGGGTATTTTTCATGTGACGACTCCAAGAATTATGGTTCTTGGGTCCATCCAATTTATCATAACTAGTGAATAAATTTACCAATTTAGACATGATAACTTGCGTGATCAGTTGCACAAAATAAAATAATGAAAAGTCTAAAAAACAATAGACTTTTCACACACTGCAAAAGAGAACTATAAGGGCCTTGTCCTTGACTCTTTTAGAGTCTCATGAAAAATTCATTGATAGAGTATTTCAATTCACTCTGATCAACATTTTAATTTTAAGATACAATTTTACTTCTGACAAACTTTCAAAATTTGACGCAATTATCGCAATAAAAAGTAAATGTGCCCCTGTTGAAGTGAACAAAATGTTCTATGCTTCAATTATAATATGTAATAAATATTAAGACCCCCTTAAACTAGAGAAGACTCCAATCTTTAAAAGATGCACTAATCCTTATATCTCCTCTTTTGTACATGAAGTGCATAAAAGTTTTATATCTTCTCAGTCACATGAGTATAATGATATTTCTTTTTGTTGGAAGAAATTGTCAATTTACAAAATATATTTTACCATTAGCTAAACTCTTTTAAATAATTTTTCTTTTACCATTAACTAAACTCTTTCAAATAATTTTTATGATATTTTACCATGAGTATAATCATGACAGGAAAATCATGTGGTGATAGATTGTTGTTATTGAATGAGAGGATGATATGAGTTTTTACCAAAAATTAGTTCTAAACTTTGTGCATTAGAACCATAAAGGTGATCATTAGATCCAACGAGCAGCGATGGCAGAAGACGAGGGCAGGAGCAAGACTTCCCCTCTTCGCCAATTCTATTATATACTATAATGGCTAAACTGGTAAAATATAGATAAGACATTTTACCTGGTTTTGACACATAGCTATGCCAGATATCAGAAAAAAAAAATGATGCCTCTCCAGAAAATCCGAATAGAAAATCCGTGGAGGAGAGTTGTTAAGCTAGGGAATTGAAATACCAGTACCAGATCAACGATTTATTTCAAATCTTGGATGGATGAATGGAAGGGGCTATATGTTTATGAAAAAAAAAAGATTTGAACAAAGATCCAATCAACTATATGTTTTTATGAAAAAAAAAAGTTTTTTTTACATGTCAAAGAAATTACCATATTTATATAAATTTGGGAAATTTTTGCAATGAGCCTTTTATTTTTAGATCTAGATTTTCACAAATAGAGCTAGAACTCAAATAATTTAAAACAAATCTAAAATTAATTATCTTTCAAATCAATATTTTCATAATTTTAAAATCAAGAATACCTCATGGACGATGTTCCTTTATTTGATAATGTTCTTTTGTTTGATGGATGAAGATATCTTGGATTGAGCTTTAGAATCTTCTTGATTATCACCTTATCTTTTCCATAACCATGGCCTTGCCATTTCCATGGATTTTTCCTCACCATGTATCTTTCAACATGTCTCTATAACGTGATAAATTTCACCAAGTGTCCTTAGACACGTAATTTTATTAATATGAAAATAAAGATTACAAAGAGAAGCGAGGACTTAAAAATTCCCTTAACCTCACTTGAAGAAAGAGATAGTTTATATAGCTAAAATCTAAACTATATTCTAGGAGAAAAATCAATCACATGAGTGTGATAGGTATCCTTTATATATAAGATAGGTGTTATTATCTTAACCAACTATCTAGGACTAAACTAATTTCTAACAATGTTTAAACTAGGAAAATACTAAAACTTTAGAACTTTAGCATTATGAGGCTAACATAAATATGCAAGTACCCTCTTGCCTCTAACTCCAAATTGGCCTCCTATCCAAATCCCAACCCGATCTACTTACAAACCACTTCCAATGACCCAATCTTGCTAACCTCCTCCAAGATGTCCAAATACTCTTGAAGATGAAGGACCCTCGAATATGGAAATTATGAGGATTGGTGTTAAGTCCTAGACAAAGCCCCATGTTTTGCATAAAACCTCATAGTAATCCCTAGATATTGAATTATTATATTTCTAGTGTTATATTTGTATGTAGGATATAACCCTTCATTGCATCCTTTCATTATAAGTGCACCCCGTGTCTCCTATATATACATACCAAGGAGACCTAGTCATAGGATCATCATATCTCATCTCATGTTGTATTATGAATTGGATATATTGTAAAATAAGGTTTCCCCCTTGAATTGGACTATATTCATTGAATTTTGATCATTTTTAAGGCATTGTATCATAACATTTGGTATCATAGCTTACGATCCTAGGGTTTCGCTCCTCCAACTGAGACACCTTGAAATTTTCGCTATAATTTTTTTTTTTTTTTTTTGTGATGTTTCAGACCGTGAAATTTTGTAGAAATTGAGGTGAAATATTAGGGTACATGTGGTAAAAATTTCAAGGTTTATTTCCTTATAATTCAAAGATATATCCTATGGAATACAGGGTATGTGGATCATACTAAATTCAATTTTAAACGAATCATCTTGGAATTTTCTCTATAACTACATTTATGGGCATTTTCAGATAGTGAAATTTTGTAGAGACTCATGATAAATTTCATATTATATGTGGTAAAAATTTCAGGTTTTTGTTTTCTATAATTTTTTAGAAATAGTCCATGAAAGGCAATGCTTGTGACTAATCCTTAAATCAGTTTTAAAAGAGCCATCTTGGCCTTTTCACTGTAACTTTTTTTATGTGACGTTCAGACTCTAAAATTTTTATAATCTTGAGAAGACATAGGAAAGAATATGTGGATTTTTTTTAATATTTTGAATCATTATAATTTGTGAGATATATATCATGGAATTTGGGGTTGTTTACTAATCCTGAAATTAGTCTTAAATAAGACATTTTGGTATTTTTGCTATAACGTTTTATCAGTGAAGGTTCATACTATGAAATTTTAAATTATTCAGATCACCTTAAGACCAAGACCATTTCGAAGAGCTCGACAATAGCTTTCTGACAACATGAATGGGAGCTAAAACGACCTCCGTATGCAAAAGTTATGACCGGTCAAATTTCTAGTCCAACAGGGAAAAATGTCAAAGTGACAGAGACATGTGGCAGTGATGATGTTTCATGTTGACATGGTAGTGATGACATGCCAATGTTGATGTGGCATGCTGACATGGTAGGTTAACATGATGATGTGCCAATGCTAACGTGGCAGATAGGTGGACTAGTGAGAAAGTGACACATGGCACCACATGGCACACAAGTGGTCATAGTATATTTCATTGGTTATGGTTTATTTATTTAAAAAATGAATTGAAATTATTTTTAAACATTTAACAAATATTTATTAAAAAAAACACATTCCATTAAAAGTGGATCCAATCTCCATTAAAAGAGGATCCAAAATCCATTAAAATTGGATTTGGTTATTTTAAAATATGTCGATTTGTTATATGATATATGGTTATAAGCCAATATATTATACGATTGCTAAAACATATATTCCATACTCATTTTAAAAAATGGACAAAGCCATTAAAAGTGGAATCATATCATATGGATGGATTATGCCATATGGTTATGGATTTTAACCATATATATATGGTTCACCAAAAATTAGTTGGCCATATATTATACGTGGGATTTTTAAAACATGATATGATTATTATTTATGGTTTTATGATTATTATTTATGGTTTCCATTGCATAGGCCATATATTATTGGGGAAAAACAATATATGGTTGTTGAGATATATTTTTATGGTTCAAAAATTAATTGATTTGGTAAGACCATATGTGTATTAAAGTTGATATTTGGTATGTTTTATTCTCCAAATTAAATGAGACCAAATCCCATTAAATGTGGATGACGGAAGACTTGAAGTATTGACCCTTTGGTATATAACCAAAGGGGATTTACCATTGAAGAGAGACAATTTTCATGCCCAAGAGGCTTGTTGGTAAGGAGGGATGTACATAACAAAACATAGTTGTATGTATAGTCATTTTTTATCAGAATTTTAAGGCAGACACAATGGTGCATACTGGAACTGGATCTGAGCAGCAGAATTGAGATTCATTTCCAGAAGTTGGATATGTTCATGTGATTTTTCCAATTTTATTGATTTAATGAAAATGCCACTACATGAGAAGCAGACCCAGAGATGTAGCCAAGGTGTCTGGTGAACTCTGTTATCAAGTTTTGGTGTATTTTTGTAATTTTTTTCTTTTTGATATCCTCTTTACTTTTCACAATTTACTTATGTGAATAGGTTATGCAACTTAATTTCAAAAGTAAGGATTCTAGTTAAAGTGAATCTATCTACATAACAATGCAAGATGCACTGTCAATTTAAAGATCTTGTTAACTAAGAAAATATTTGTTATCAATGAAGGAATAATGATTAAATTGGTGACTAAAGACTTCTTAGATCACTAGATGTTCAAACATCTATATCATCTACTCCATTAGATCTCCAAATATTTATCGACAATCATTCCAAGGTATTTGGAGAAATTCCTAAGGGCCTTCCACCTACTTGAGATCATGAACATGCTATTCATTTGCAACCAGGAAGGGTATCACCTAACATTAGGCCTTATAGATATCCATATGAAAAAAACAATGAGATTGAGCGTATGATCCAATAAATTTTAGAGGTTGACGTCATTCAAGTTAGACAAAGTTCTTTCTCTTCACCAGTAGTGATGGTTTTAAAAAATGATGGTTCATGGCATATGTGTCCAAATTATAAACAACTCAACAAAATGACCATCAAATATAGGTTTCCTATTCCTATAATTGGTGAATTATTATATGAATTGCACACAACAATTTTATTTACTAAGTTGGATCTTCATTTGGTATATCATCAAATTAGAATGAGGCAAGAATAAATTCCCAAAATAAATTTTAGAACACATGAAGGTCATTATGAGTTTTTGGTTATGCCATTTGGACTTACCAATTCACCTTCAACATTTTGAATCTTGATGAATTATATTTTCAATCCCTTCCCTAGTAAATTTGTGTTAGTATTTTTTTATGAAATACTAATCTACAAAAAATCTTGGGAAGAGCATGTACAACATGTTGACATAGTATTACAACTATTGGAAGAGAAACAACTTTATGCAAATACTTCCAAGTGTGACTTTGGGGTTAAATAAGTGGAATATTTGGGTCATATTGTATCTCATGAATGTGTAAAAGTGGACCCTAAAAATATTAAATCTATGAGGGAACAGAAAATTCCCAAAACCTTGAATAAACTTAGAGGATTCTTAGGATTGACATGTTATTACTACAATTTTTTCAAGAACTATGGTCAAATAGAAACACCTCTAATAACATTATTAAATAAGGAATAATTTACTTGGACTCTAGAAGAAACCAAAGGTTTTGAAAAACATAAGGAGGCTATGTGTACAATTATCATCCTAGCCACACCTAACTTCACAAAAAATGTTATAGTGGAGTGTGATGTCTCATGTTTGGAATTGGTGCAGTTTTAATGTAAGAAAGAAGTCCCATTTCCTTTTAAATAAACCAACTTAAAGGAAAAAATAGAGTCAACCCATTTATGAAAATAAATTTTGGCCATACTACATGGAAGTTAAAAATTGGCACCCTTACCTAATAGGAAGACACTTCAAAGTAAAAACATATCATGATAGTTTGAAGTACTTCTTGGACCAATGATTATCTTTAGAAAAACAAAAAAAAATGGGCTACAAAGATGTTAGGTTATAAATTTGAAATTATCTACAAAAAAGAAAAATAATGTTGCGGAAAATTCCCTATCAAGGAAAGAAGAAGAAACATAAGGTTTACTATGTGCTATTTCTATTTCACAATCTAATTGGGTGGAAGATGTAAGGATAGAATGGAATAATGATCGAGAGGTACACAATATCATTTAATAACTACAAGAGGAACCTCGTTCATTAGATAATTTTGTATGGAATGATTATTTTCTATGGTATCATGATCACCTATACTTATGTAATAATTCCCAACTAAAATAGAAGGTCCTTCTAGAATTTCACACTTCTCCTATAAGAGGACATTCATGATTCTTGAAAATGTACCACACGATCAAGAAGGATTTTTTCTAGGAAGGTCTTAAAATTGATGTTCAAAAGTTTGTTTTTGAATGTGTGGTATGAAAATAGAATAAGGGAGAGACAATCAAGATGTCAAGTCTCCTACAACCATTAGTTATACCAAGTCAATGTTGGGAAGAAGTTTCAAGGGATTTTATTATAGGTTTGCCCAAATCTAAAGGAAATAATTTCATCATGGTAGTAGTGGATTGAATAACAAAGTATGCCCATTTTTTTATCTCTTTCACATCCTTTTAAATAAATTACAATAACCGCAACATTCATGGAAACAATTCAAAATATAGAAGGATTCCCCAAGATTATTGTAAGCAACAACGTTCTAATTTTCAATGGAAATTGTTTGACCAAATTATTTTCTTATTTGGGTACTCAATTTGCTCACATCTCATCTTACTATCCTCAATCCAAAGGGAAAACCAATATTGTGAATACATTCCTAGAAGGATATCTTCGTTGCTTTGCATCTGATAAACAAACACAATCAGTCAAGCAGTTTCCCTTGGTGGAATGGTGGTACAACACATCCTTCCATACTTCATAAAAAATGTCCCCATTTCTGGTACTTTATGGATATCATCCTCTATCCATCACATCAACCTTGAAAGGGACTACAAGTAGTGGAGGACCACATACGAAACCAACAAGAGTTTCTCAAACTGTTGAAGGACAATTTGGTTATTCCACAAAATAGGATGAAACAACAAGAAGATCAACATTACAATGAAATGGAATTTGAAGTGGGGGATTGGGTATTTATGAGGATACAACCATATAAAAATATCTCCCTCAAGAAACAAAATAAAGACAACAAGTTATCACCTAAATATTATGGCACCTATAAGGTTTTGCAAAGGATTGGAAGTATGGATTGCAAATTGGAGTTTCCTCCATCTTCATGTGTACATCCAATATTCCATGTTTCTTGCTTAAAGAAGGTAATTGAAAACAAGATCCCAATCCAAAATATTTGATCAGATATTAACGAAGAAGGTAAAATCATACTAGAACCATAAACAATCCTTGAAACAAGGATTAAGAAGCTGAGAAATCGAGAAATTATAGAGTACCTAGTCAAATGGAAGAACCTATCAGTGGAAGAGGTGACATGGGAAGATGAGTTCTTCTTGGAGAAACATCTTTGATAAGTCAAGTGTCAAGGAAAATGATTGTTTTAAGGGGAGGGGCATGCTAATCCCTAGACAAAGACGCATATTATGCACAAAACCCATTATTAATCCCTAGATATTGAATTATTACATATCTAGTGTTATATTTGTATGTATGATAGAACAATTCATTTCACCCTTTCATTATAATTGTACCCTTTGTATCCTACACACACACACACACACACACACACACACACACACACACACCAAGGAGACCTAGTCTTAGGATCATCATATCATATCTCATATTGTATTCTAAATTGGATATATTGTAAAAGTGGGTTTCCCCCTTGAAGTGGATTGTATTCATGATTTTTTTGTTATTTTTGAGGAATTGGATCATAAAAAGAAGATATGATATCACATAAATTGAATTGACCATTTATGCTACCAACATGTTGGGTTGAAATCAATTTGTGCCACATCAAACCCTACCAAGGAGATGATCCCTCCAAACACCTAAATACCAATTTAACAACCAAAATGATTCCTTGAGTCATCACATCAATCAGTCCAAGGCCCCCCTCATCCTTGGGAATGATATAGACTATTGAAGGTACCATGGTAAGAACAAGAGCCTCATATTACTTGCCCCATAAGTGCGAGTGCAAAATATTTTCCAATGAATGAAACTACACCTTGCTTGGAAGCCAACAAGACACATAGTAAATGTGGGAGGCCTAAACAATATTTCTCACCACCGTAAAATTAGTAGAAAAGGAAATATCCTTGCACTTCCAAAAAATTAACTTATGATACAACATGGATTGGCAAGAAATACATGCTATATTCCCAAAATTAGTCCCAAGCTTGAACAAGAAACACCAATTGCATTTGACCTAAAGCACATATTGAAGAACCCTTTTTGAACGTGTTTCAATCTTCCTAATATGTTATCAAATGAATTTATGTAATATAGAATCCTCATTTTCTTGGTACCGGTCCTTTGTTTGAGCTCAGAATCGGGTCTTGTCTTGGCATACCCCAAATGTTATATCAAGATACTACACAATAACCCCTAGTTGGACAAACCTCCAAGTATATGGTAACCACATAGGATGATCCTTAAGACCAACTAACCAGTAGTCTATCTTTTGATAACTAAAAATTTCCCCTGAATCCTCACGAAACACTACAAGATAATCCCTGGTGATTGAGATGGACTCCTAATTAGTATATACTAACAAAGTAGAGTCATCTGCAAAATTATTTTTAATCATCTCCTCCCCCATGGGGAGAGAAATACCTCTGAGCTGACCCTGAAGATGAGTTGTCTCCAATAAATATCAATGAGCATAATTTGTCAAAACATAGAGATAAGGGAACAAAGGGAACCCTTTCCTGATAGACCTATGAATATGGATGGGGGGGGGACAACAAACTATTCACTAAAACAAAAGTAGAGTCATAGCTAAACAACATGTTAATCATACCAACAAAATATTGGAAAAATCAAGGAAAATTAACATATTGGTGATAAACTTCTAATCAATACAATCATATGCTTTGTTGAAATCCATTTTTAGGAAGAGTGATTTCTTAACAGGCTCCCTAGCCCACTCCATGGCCTCCCAAGATGACAAGACTATTCCAAAATAAATTGTCCCTATAAAAATCGTGTTTTCTCTCGATGAACAATTTTCTGGGCCACATATTGAACTCTCCTAGCTAAATCCTTGGCCATAATTTTATAAAAAACACTTAATAAAATTATTGACCACCACTCACCAATAGAATCTAGTTGTATTCTTTGGAATAAGCTTGATAATTTATTGATTAAGTAATTTTGAAAGATACCCTATGAAAAAACATCATCTAGAAGATCACAAAATTCACCCCCCATTGTGTCCCACGTCTCCTTGTAAAACTCACAAGGAAGACCATCAATATCCTGGGCCTTCCCAATTTTCATTGAAGAGAGTGAAAACAAAAACACCTTTCATTAAATCTCTTTCCAATCTATCCTGTTCTACAATCAAGACTTTGCATAGAGAAGAGGCTTTTAATTATGTTTCTAATTTCTCAGAATTTATACAGTTGGAAATAATGTGCATTTAATTATCAATTCGGGGTTAATATGGAACTTGAAAGTTACCATGCACTGCATATGCAGGATGCACTATATGCTTCCACTGGTTTGTTATGTAGTTGCAATTTCAATAGTTACGTTTGGAAGAAAAGTATAAACAATTCACAATTGGAAAGATTCTACAAAATTTGGAAAGTAAATCACTTTTGTAGAAATTAAAGTGACTAAAGATACCTACAAGAAATAAAATCCACATGTGCTGAAAAGGAATTTGTTTAACTAAAGTAAAATAATTCAACTAGGCATGAAGAAATCTATTGTTACCCCCAATGGAATGTAATTGAAATTGCAGGAAAGTAAACTAATTCAACATGAAATGAAGTGATATGTTTTTACCTTCAGTTAAATGTAATTGAAATTGCATGAAATTAAACGAATCTAACTAATTCAACTGGACATGAAGAAATCCGATGTTACCTCTAGTTAAATGACTAACTAATTGCAGAAAAGGAAATATAACTAATTCCTGGAAAGGAAATCACGCTTACTAAAAGGAAATCACACATGTTGAAATGAAATCTCTTGACCATTTGCTTGAAAATAAATTAACAAAGTTTTGGAAATCAAAATCTAATCCTTGCCAAGATGATCAATGTTATTACTCAGAACAACAAATGTACTCATTGCGTTAAGCAAATTTATTCAAAAAAATAAAGGAATGCAAACCCAATCTAAAATACAATTATCTCAACTAGAAATTAGAAATAAATAAATAAATTCAATCCTACAGTAATAATCAACTACATAGATAAATTAATGATTAAATAAATCCAATCCCTCAATAATAATTAACTGCAGAAATAAATTAAATCACATCGCAAAGAATTGATTGCATAAATAATCTATTGAATAATGAATGAATCTATTACTAATCTACAACATAAATAAATTAAATAAACTAATGTAATATAAATCAATCAATCTAAATACATACTATAGTCTAAATTAAAATGATAATTTAAGAAATATAATTTATTCCATCATAAATTAGATTTGTGTTCTAAGAGTCCTCTTGTAGAATGAAAGAGGAACTCCTTTTATACATAAGTTTTGTTTAAAAATAAAATAAGAAATAATGAATGAGATCCTCAAGTTTCTCATGTGTTTTTCTAAGAATTAACAAATGCTAAATGAGATCCACAAATTTCTCACGTGGTTTGCTAACAATTATCAAATAAATACATAATTCCAAGATCTTTGCTAACAATTTGTCTAAGAATTCCAAGATTCTTGTAAACTCCCATTGTATTTAGGATGCCTTTAAATACCAAATTTGAATTATGAGATGAGAGATATAACAACTTGGTCAAAACACATCCCAAATGACTTTTAATATTATTTGACTTCCTTGATCCATGATATCTTCAATGTAAAAATTCAAATATTGTGTGGAAAATCAAATTTGCATTCATATCCATCAACAAACCACCTCCTTAATATTCAATCTATTAAAATCATAATTTGAGATAGCTGACAAATAAATTGTAGCTATCCAAATCAAATTAGAAAATATGAAATTTTAGAATAATGTATTTATGCACATGAAAAATCCATTATCCATAATTAAACCATATAACTTATATTTGAATATATTTTCCATGGTTGATGGTGGTTGAATATTGACTTTTGTGGAGCCATACTACTATCCATGGGGTATAAGCATTCCAATATTCCTAGAGTAACAATAGTGACAATTGGTTAAACAAAAGGTCAACAGACAAAACCATTTTTCAAATATAAATGAAAAATATGTTATTTCTCTAATATTTAACCATAATTCACATGAAATGCTAAGGAAATGCAATGGAAAACACTTAGGGTCTGAATCCTTCACACAAACATTAGAGCAAACTAGTACAAGGTCATAGGAAAGAGAAAATGGATTAAGAATAGGGAAACGAGTATGTAAAAAGATGGCATTTATATGGCCCATCATCTCCCCCAAACTGAATAAGTTGCATGCCCTCATGCAACCCTATACCTCTATATCAATTAAGTTGTGCACATGGTTCTCTTTTTTCAATGCATATCCTTCTCTGTTGTTAACATTTTTCCATTTGCTACAAGTTGTCATGAACCATCCTTCAAACTTAAAAATAAGCATCCTCAATTAATTATGGTGAATCTACTGCAAGCCTAATGGAGTTGAAGCTAACATGCAAGAGTTGCAACAAATATTTTTGTCCATTTTCTCTCAAACTGCAAATTAATTTTCTGTGAAATTTTAAAACCATACTTGTCTTATTTTATTTCTTATCCTCACCAAAAATCATGACCATATGATGCACAGATATTGATATATAGAAAAATACTTCTCTTCACATAGCATAAAAACTGGAGTAGGAGTGATAGTTTTAAAACAGGAGTAGCAGTAGAAAATCATGATAGTTTAAATCTAGCAACATGGTAATGTTTTATTTCTTGTTATTGGTTCTTATGTAGCAGCAACAGGGCTTCCTATTACCGGTTCTTGTGTAACAACAATAGGGATTTCTTATGTCATTAATGTTGAAAAATTATTGTTATCAAACTTCCTTGTTGTTGTTTACACATAAAAAAAATGATAATTGTTGGTTTACATCCCCAAAACATTTTTCCTATTGTATGAAAACATATCTTTATGTAGGAATGACTTCTATAATAACTTCTTCTATTGTAGGTTCTTGTGGAGTAGCCTATTCTTCTCTAGGTAACAAAGTTCCCTTCTTCCCCCAAACTGTATAGTTTTCTATCAAATGGAAAGGACAAGGAAACATTGTAGTTTTAATTATGGAATGCACAACCGTCCTTACTCCCCCAAACTGAAAGCATTTTCTAAAATTTTTTTTTCTCCTCAACTAAAATAGTCTTGCATTAAATATGAATTGCACAATAGTCCATCCCCTCCCAAATTGAGGATGTTGCATGTCCCCATGCAATTGTTGGAGTTACTTCACACACACCTAGGATTTCTTTTTCCTAAGGTTTTTTATTGTTTATTATTTATAATTAGTCATTATCTAGTCTCCTATAATTTAGGGGAGAATATTCCACCCAGAGAATATTCTCTTTCAGTTGACACTTCAGTTTGACTAGTTGAGTTGAGTTTAGATGTTGCATTGGTTTTGTCACCATGCAACATTGGGATCATCACCATGATAATTAGTGTTAATGTTTATGCCATTATTATAGTTCTTTGCATTTCAATAGATAATAGCATAATAAGAACAATATCACTGAGAAATACACATTCACAAGAGACACAACATTTATCCTGGGAAACCCTCTAGGGGAAGAAAACCCAGCAAAAACTTTCTTATCATAAATAGCTTATACAATGTTCAAGAGATAACTCAAACGAATATAGAAAGTCCTCCCCAAGAGATGTGCCACTCTTCTTCTTCTCTCTCTGGTAATTGCATCTTGCCTCATAAGAGAAATGAGCAAGTGAGTTGTGTGTTAGAAGTGAGGCGCTAGCCTCCTATATATACAAAACTGGCACGTGTGAAAAGGCACCACTGGCAGGGTCGACCTTTCATTTTGGGTGGGTAAACCCACCTTTAATTAATTCTGGGTCTTCCATAATAACTGTTGGGGACGACTTCTTATTCTTCCCTTTATAATTGTCCGATGACCAATCCACAAAAGGGGATTTTGTCCTTATACAATTACCGACATGATTAATCCAATAACAATAATAATAATAATGACATGATTAATCCACAATGGGGATTTAATCCAATAATAATAAGAATTCTCTTCACAGTTACATTATTTCGACACTCCCCCTTAACAAGAAGGGTATTCTTCATCAACATCAGGGGAGAGAGGTCTGCATCATCAGTGGCATCAGGAGGAAAGTATCATCAATATCATCTTGAAACATTGGCTAACATATTTACAAGTCATCAGAAGTTTTCTTCATCGGCAACATCATCATTCTCGAAAGAATGCTATCATCATCTGCATCAAATATGTATCAGTAAAAATGATACCTCATAACAACACTAGACTAGCACATCACAGTACTACACTAGCTCAATGTCAGCGGTTAAGCTGGTAGCCCAGTGTCAGTCACATCTTGCTTTACGTCTAACAACTAGGTTAGAAGCAAGGAATATCATCATCTCGCTTTACGTCTAACAACTAGGTCAGAAGCGAGGAATCACAACGTCATGCTTTACGTCTAACAACTAGGTCATAAGCATGACTCATCTTGCTTTACGTCTAACAATGAGGTCAGAAGCAAGGAACAAATCAACATCTTGCTTTACGTCTAACAATGAGGTCAGAAGCGAGGAATCATCTTGATTTACGTCTAACAACTAGGTCAGAATCAAGGAATCAACGATGTCATGCTTTACATCTAACAACTAGATCATAAGAATGACTCATCTTGATTTACATCTAACAATGAGGTCAGAAGCAAGGATCACACAACGTCATGCTTTACGTCTAACAGTGAGGTTAGAAGCATGACTCATCTTGCTTTATTTCTAACAGTGAGGTCAGAAGCAAGGATCACATAACGTCATGCTTTATGTCTAATAGCGAGGTCAGAAGCATGACTCATCATTCTTTACATATAACAATGAGGTCAGAATCAAGGATCACACGACATCATGCTTTACGTCTAACAACGAGGTCAGAAGCATGAATCATCTTTCTTTACATCTAGCAAGGAGGTCATAAGAAAGGAATATATATACTCCCCCTTTCAGGGAGGGTCCTTTCGGACTATACCGAGCTTATAATGAAAGTGTTCAAACTTTACACGAGATAGAGGCTTAGTCAACATGTCAGCAACCTGTTCATCCGTGCTAATGTACTGGAGCTTCAGGGCTCCTCTCTGTACCATGTCGCGGATGAAATGATAGAGGATCTCTATGTGCTTCGACCTGTCGAGGAACACAGGATTCTCTGTCATTTTAATACAGCTTTGATTATCAATAGGTGAACACATCTGGGCTCTACCAAAAAATTACTCAAGGTGTTCACTGCAAAACAAATGTCTTGTCTGGTGTTCTTCAGGCACATAAGCGATCCAATAATCTATCTATACATTGTGGCATCTATCAAATATGACGAAGTATCGACCAACATATTCAGCTTTACTTCCATGTGAGTATTCATGGACTTTCATTCTAGCATGTCGAATCTCTTTAAGATTTCGACCGTGTACTTCCCTTGGTTAAGGAAGATTCTTTTTGGAATCTGCCATACCTCAAGGCCTAAGAAGTAATGCATTAGACCAAGGTCTTTCATTTCAAATTCTGTGGCAAGTCTCTTTTTACATTCAGTGATGAGCTTTTCTTCTCCAGTTAAGAATAAGTCATCCACATATAGTAATAGTATTACTGGTTCATTATCCATAATTTTGAAGTAGA
>JZKD02S1311420.1:183393-200730 GCA_000966675.3 Picea glauca
ATATATATATATATATATATATATATATATATATATATATATATAACTATTGTAGATGATATTTAAACAACAGATTTGCCTATCTTATTTATGTGCATGATATACAAGTTGCGAGTTTTAATCTAAACTCACGAAAATATATGTAAAGATGGTTGCTTTAACAAAAGCACATAAGCTATTTTTTGTTTTCTCTTTATTAATCTAAGACTAACTTTAAAAAGATACTATGAAACAAAAGTATCTGGACAGTCAAAGCCAGACCATATATTAGAGTTTCAAAAACAAATAAATGACAAAAATAAATGAACTAACCTATCAATGAGTTAATCGACATGCATCCAACATCTGTATGATTATAGAATGTCCAACCAGCCTGTCCAAGAGATAAATCTATAGTGAACATTGAAACTGTTCGAAATAAATGCAAAACAATATATTGACTGTTGAATTTTAACGACATAACGATGAGATGCAAATAATCGCTATGGTATTTTTGATTGCAAGCAATTAAATTTAAGATAAATCTAACTCTAACAACATGTTTTTAATCATTCAACAAAATTTAAAGAAAAATCTTATCATTTGGGTTGAACGAATGACCACTCTTTTCAATATTTGAAGCATCAAAATGTGGATGACATTTTAAAGAAATTTTCCCAATGTCATAATAAATTGTGAAGACAAAATCTATCAACAACTATTAATTAATTAGGATAAACAAACCATAAGCGAAAGCAATATTTACAGAGAGCTAAAGATGAAATGTAAATATATGTTCCTTCCAAATTCGTGAATAAATTGTCCACCTTCATCCCTAGGCCAAGATGCCTTGATTACCGAAAAATACAAGTTTTTAAAGGGTTTGTAAAATCCAACTGTATTATCTTGTGGGATAAGATCATATCTCCACAATGATCTCTTGATTACAAAATAGAAAGGAATATAACCACTCCAAATCACACTAAATCTCTAAAAACTAAAAATAGTATGTTCCTGTTTACAAAAATGAGCCATGGATATGGCTAATAAACCTAAAAATGCTTCATATCATTTGGTCACCATATACTGCCAGATATCTTGAAAGAAAAAGATGAAATAAAGAAATTCAGATATACATTTAACCAATATTTTCCAAATTTCGAATAAGAATAGACTGGCTACAAAATCTGTTGATTCTGTAGCTAGTCTTATTTTAGCAATGAAATATAATTTATTCTATGAATCAAGATATAACACAATTTAAGATAAAAACAAATCTTTACCTTTAACTAAAAAATCAATTCGATTTACAGGATCTCAGAATTGACCACTGCTGTTACGCTCTCAGCAGTTTTTAACTATTATGTTCCCCATTGTTTTCAAGTGTTTTCCTTGTCTCTGAACAATGGACTTTAGCCTATGATTTTCATCTATTAGTGAGTTGACCTGATCAATGAGGGTTTTGGTTTGTGATTGTAAAATGGGTATGTCTGTATAATACTTATCAATCCAAAAAAAACAAATTTCACATTGTGAATTTGTGACAGTCGTTTGAGAATACCCACAGTCATGTGCTCGAACATCTCCACTGTTTCCTATGGGTTTCTTATAAAATTTGATACCTGTAAATCCTTGACTGTGCTTCAAGCAAGGTGGAAAATTATCCACAAAATTGTAACCCTGGTCGAGACCTGTTTTGAAGGAAGGAGGGTCTTCTTCGGCCAAGAATATCTCAATCTCTGAATCTTAGCTCTCATGGATCTCGATCATTTTGATCAATCTCACATGAGAGTTTGTCTTATTTTGTAGTTTCCTTGAGATCAACCTACTTTCCCTTTTATTTTTAAAACCTAGATCGATGTCACCTTTAAATGGTTTGCACATAGGCCTGTATGCATTCTTAGCAGAGGCGTTAGGATGTGCATGTTGTTCATGGATTTTCTCAACAAATTTTGGGTCGGGTATAGGCTCACTAAGGGTGGCCATAACATAGGCCTCTGTAGATGAAGGAATTGTTCTGGCAGGGACTATGGTTTCCTCTATCATGGGTTTCTCAATTTGTACATCATTTGAGTTGATGAAACCATTCCGGGTTAGGAAGGTGTTCCAGTCATCATTTTGTAACTTCAATTGATGTACCAATAGTATCGTTATCAAGCTGTGGTGGAACATGCTTGAATCCAATCGTTGTCTCTTATACCTCTTCGCCATTTTATACATGCTTCTCCACAGGTAATAGGGTATATTTAATTTAAACCCAATGAAATTCATCAACAAACGTATGTGATATAGAAAAATGAAACCAAAATGGCCCTCGCATGTCACAAATTGTTTCAAGACTACTAGCAAACCATGCCGTCGGGTTTTTAATAAGGACATAGGCATACCTTTATCACAACAGTTGATTTTACGAGATGTGAACAAGAGGCTCCATAGAACCTCCTCGACCTTGGCGTTTTTGAACCAATTCTGCCCGCTCAAAGGAAGACCTATTGCTTGAACTAAAAATTCCTTTGTGACCTCGACCTGAATGTCTCCTACCCTGGCTCGGAATCCGTCAAAAGAAAGGGAAAATTCTTGAGTGGTTCACAAGTTAAAACCTTGGAATTTCTCAAGAAAAACAAGCCACCCTTGACCCTCGAGATCCTCCCTTACATCATCACACAGGACCAGGGTTTGAGATCCATTGGGTTCAATCTTGATGAACGGGGCCATGAGGACTCAAAAAGGAAGACAATAAAACACAGTGAGCATGGAAGGTTTCTAGGAGAAGACCAGAGTGATACTTCAGACGCAAAAATCATTGATACCCTAGCGTGTATGAACAGAGGTTCCTCAATACCAAATGATAGGCGTTTTGTGAAATTAATGTGAGGAGTACATGTGAAACCTAAGACTCAACTCGAAGTGATGGGTTTATCGTTGTCGAACTGCCACCTCCCACAGGGTATAGGCCACGACCAAGTGCATTAAATTTTATTATTGCGAAACAAGGTGGGTTTGGTTTCTAAAGTTTAGGAGAGGGAAAAATTTATAAACCAAAATGTAATGAAAAGGATAGGCATGACCAAGAGCCACATAAATATATATCATGGTTTACATCAAATGGATCATTGGTGATTCAAATAACAACCCAAAGCATGTTTCACATTTGAGGAGTCAATAAAGAAGATGAACTTCATAGCAGGAAAGAATAATTATTAGCAAAAACTGTAGAGCCATCCACCTTTCATAAGCTTTAGATAAAGAGATAAAGGCTTCATTCATGCTTTCAATCATGAACGAAGCATGAAAACGAAAATGCTAGGAATAACCAAAAGTTCACAGTTATAGTTTCAAAAATTGCTTATGAAGAACAATAATCGTATGACCCCTAGGTAGGCAGCTAAATGATTAAAAAAGTTGAAAATATGTGCGGTTGCCAACACTTAGCAAGTGAAAATTAGTTGATGGTCTACCAGACATCCATTTCTCCAAGGAAGTATGTGAGGGATGTGTTCTATGGAAACACCCTCAAGAGAAATTCGACAAAGGAAAGTTTCAGCAAGATTCTGCACCTTTAGATCTGATCCACAGTGACCTCATGGGTCCTTTTCTGCATCCATCGATCAGAAAAGTGAGGTTTGTTTTCATTTTTGTTGACGATTTCTCACGTTTTACATGAATCTACTTTCTCAGAAAAAAATATGGGGTCTTTCAACACCTCAAAGATTTCAAAGCCCTGGTTGAGACACAGTCTGGAAAGAAGATCAAATTCCTCCAAATTGATAACGTAGGAGAGTATGTAAATCATGAGATCCATAATATTTTCTATGAGGCAGGGATTCAGTTGCAGTACACAGTTCCCTATACTCTGCAACAAAATGGAGTTGCTGAGTATAAAAATCGATCTCTAAAGGAGATGGCATATTTCATGCTGCATGCAAATTCACTGCCACATAGACTCTGGGATGAAGCACTTAATTGTGCAACATACATCCAAAATATATCTCCTCATAGATCTATCAAGGATAAGACCCCCTACGAGGCTTGGAGCGGCCTCAAACCGGAAGTGACCCACTTTCACATTTTTGGTTCCGGTGCATGGGCCTGGATTCCCTCTAAAAAGAGGAAGGCACTTGATCCACAAAGCACTGAGTGAATTTTTGTTGGATACCCTGACGGTGTGAAGGAATATCGGCTTATTGATCTTTCCTCAGACCGACTCATCATTGAGTGTAGTTTCCAATTCAAGGAAAGTGTCTTGCATGTACCTCAACAACCGCATGCAGACACCTTCACTCTTCCACTTGTTTGAGATGATGAGCATGCACATACCGACTCTTCTTGAGATGAGAGTTTTGATTCATAGGAATTAGATGATTAAGATTCAGATTCAGTAAAGTTAGATGCAAAGTCAGATCATCTAGATGCAGTTGCAAAGCTAGAGAATATGCCCAAGTGGGAACATACTACTCTTCAGGATGCAGGGGATCTCGTTGGTGATCCAGCCGTTACTAGGAGGACTCGATATGATTTCGAGGAGCCTCCTGTTGCACTCACTGCCACTGAAACATTTCCCTCTAGGAATCTTTTCTTGGTTCAGTCTTCTAATCCACAGTCTTATGGTGAAGCTGTTGGAAATCCATTTTGGGAATCCGCCATGCAGGAGGAGTACAAATCCCTCCTCGAGAACCAGACTTGGGATCTGGTTCCCCTTCCTTCTAGGAGGAAACTTTTCAGATGCAGATGGGTCTACAGGACCAAGAGTGGAGTGGATGGATAGATTAGTAGATACAAAGCTAGGCTTGTTTCCAAAGGATTTCAGCAGGTTCATGGTATTGACTATGATGAGACCTTCGCTCTAATAGCGAATATGGATTCAATTTGATTCTCCCTTGCCATTGAATAATCCAAGGGATGGGAATTCCATCATATGGACGTGAAGAATGCATTTCTTCACAACGATCTCTCTAAGGAGATCTACATGGATCAACCCCAAGGATTTATGTAGGATTCATCTTTGGTCTGTCGACTGAAGAAGTCAATTTATGGTCTCAAGTAGGTTCCGAGGGCATGGTATGCCAAGATGGACTCCTACCTGTTGTCACATAACTTTGTACATTGCAAATTAGACCCGAATGTCTACATGCTCATGATGAATGATTCACTTCTACTTTTAGTTATGTATGTCGATGATTTGTTGATCACCGTGTGCTCAACTTCAACGATTGTTGCAGTCAAGAGGATTCTACATGACAATTTTTTGATGACGGACATGGGTCCACTACAATTCTTCCTTAGACTTGAGATCAATCAGGATGCATCAGGCATCAAACTATCTCAGGCCAAGTGTGCACAAGATCTCCTTGAGAGATTTCAAATGACAGACTGCAAGTCTGCTCCGACTCCTTTCCTATCAGGAGTCAAACTTGAGGATGGCGGGGAGACTCCACTAGTTGACAACACACTGTACATATGACTAGTGGGGAGCTTGTTGTATCTCACACACTCCAAACCAGACCTCTCCTATGCAGTTGGCATAGTTTCTAGGTTCATGCATTAGCCGCATGAGCTACATTGGAAGGTTGCAAAGTGTATCCTTCAATATGTATAGGGAACCATCACCTTTGGGATTCATTATGCAACAAAATCTCCATTATATCTCATTGGTTTTACTAATTCTGACTGGGTTGGCAATAACATTGATCACAAGTACACATTTGGTTACTCACTTAGTATTGGTTTCGGGCCTATCTGTTGGTCGAGCAAGAAGCAATATTCCATTTCTCTATCTTCAACCGAGGCAGAGTACAAAGAAGTAGTTAAGATAACCATTCAGGATATGTAGCTACAACATTTTCTCACTGAGTTGGGAGTTTAGTTTCATCGGCAGATCGTCATCTAGTGTGACAACCAGAGCACTCTGAAGTTCTGCAAATATCCAGTTCAAAGGCAATGGAGGAAGCACATCAAGATCCACATGCACTACATCTGGGACTTAGTACACAAGGGGATAATCAACTTATAGTTCTGTCCTTTAGTAGAACAGACGGCAGGCATATTCACCAAGACCTTCACTAAGCAAAAGTTCCATTCTCTGGGAAGTCGTCTTGGAGTGAAGGACACAATTGCCTACCAACTGTAGTTCTTCTTTTTACATACATTGTACCTTGAGGNGTTTTTCCCTCTTTCCTCACTTTATTTTTAGTGTATATTTTGTACTTGGGTACCTAACATGGCCTTGTTTCCGGGACCCAATATTTATTTTCACTATAGTGATGTTCAGGGGGGTGTTGGAGTTACTTCACACACACCTAGGATTTATTTTTCCTAAGGTTTTTCCTTTTTTATTAGTTATAATTAGTCATTATCCAGTCTGATATAATTTAGGGGAGAATATTCCACCCGAAGAATATTCTCTTTCAGTTGACACTTCAGTTTGACTAGTTGAGTTGAGTTTAGACGTTGCATTGGTTTTTTCACCATGCAACATTGGGATCATCACCATGCTAATTCGACCTTTCCTTGGTATCATCACTAGAGTGGTGCATTAGCCTGGATTCCCTAAGTTAACTCATCACTACTCTCTGTTCAATCAGTTAACTGAAGACTAGTTGACTAGTTAACTCAACTAGGTGGTAGTTCACTCCCGTAACTACCTGAGAGACTCGACTAGGTGGCAGTTCACTCTTGTAACTGCTGGTGTGTGTCCAGATCACTCTATACCACCACTATGTCACATGGGTTATCCTCCAGTCGAACTCATTGATTTATATAGAGTATATCATGTGTAAACTATTCATTATTCACAATGGTTAATGAGAATTCTTCCATTGTTTCTCTCCTTCTTCTTCTTCCTCCAATTATCTCTGCAAATGTGTGTATTATTGTTTAGCTAGATCTATTATGTGCAGGTTCAACACATTTACAACAACATTTTATCCTTATGTGAAAGACTGATATTGACATTAGATGTGCCTTGAAAGAAATCCTGCAAGCAGGCTATGATCTATTGGAAGATATGTTGTTAAAAACCATCTTTACTGTAGTATGACTTATGGTTCAGTTGTACCTAAAAATTCTCATGGATCAGGAAAGAGAGATATGGCATTAGCAAATTGATTATTAGAGGAGAATGTTCTTCTTTTTCAACAATGTTTTAGGCTTGTTTCGATTAATTGTTTATTCTTTTTTTGTTAGTTCTTGTGGCTAAACAAAATCCTTCTTTTTCTCTTACTGCTAGTTCTCGTGTGGTAGCAACGAGGCCTTTTATTGTTCTTACTATTAGTTCTTGTGTGGTAGCTACAAGGATTTATATTGTTTATTCTTATAGAGGAGTAATAGGGCAACTTGTAATCTTTCTCAAACATGGATATTGGAGTGGAATTGAACAAGAATGGTGAGAGAATGTTATGGTATGTAAAGGTGATGGTGTTCCCCCCCAAACTAAGGATATTTCCCACCCTAGAGAAATGTAAAAATATGTGGAAATAGGACATGTGCCTAATTGATTTTCCAAATACAAATCCATAGCATCCAATGAATTTAGATTAAATATATGAAAAAGAAGCATACTTTAACCTACCTAAGAAGTCCATGAGATTTGCTACAAGTGTATGATATCCTGAGTGGTCCACATTGATGTAAAATTCTACGAGAAAGAACAATGTGGAGCTTGAAATATCATATAACAATCTGGATTGTAGACTAATTTCCAGAACAACCTTTTGATGGAGTGCTAAAACTTGGGAATATTTATTGAAAGAGCAGTTGAAACTTGAAAATAAACTTTTACTTTTTATTTGCAAACCTTGTCCACTAGCAAGATGGTTTTCAAACAAGATCTGTCTAACTGTGACTAGAGGGTTTTCATAGTCATAATTTTTTATTTCCAAAGAATGCCTTCTAACAAGCTGGTTCTCAAGAATTCCAAGGTATGATGGTTCCCGAGACATGTTTTCACTATCAAATTTATTAAGGAAGGGGATAGGATAACAAGGAAACTCAACATTGTAAGTGAGTTGAGTGGAATTATTGCACGGGTTAGGGATGGTTGGAGAAGGAAGAAGGAAGTGATGAGGATGAAGTCGTGACATAATAGTATTGGTTATCCAAAATATATTATAAGGAAAAGATCAAGATTCAAGGGAACCCACATAATCAAAAGAACTTCATGAACTTAAACATGAAATTATTTCAAACTTGGAAGAATGAAATTCATGGGCATACCATGGTACTGATGAATGAGAAAAAAGGATTCATTTGTAGCAATGGTAGTGGAAATTGATTTTTGGAACACTAGTCTTCACTTCTTATTCAAACCAATTATTCATTTATATTTTTCTTGATCCATCAATAAGACGGGAGTAGCATCAATGGTGTAGAGGAAAAAGTGTAACAACAATAGTGTAATGGTAGGTGTTATAGAAACATTACTAGCAGGTGTTGTTGTTACCCATGATTTTGGTCATCATGATGATGTATTGATGATGGTGTACTCAGGCTCTTCATAAGAACTTTCTCCTGAGAAAAGTTAATTTCTTCTCTTTCCAGAAAAATCATTTTTGAAGGAGGTTCACAGGTTGCTAATACATTTGCCTGCGAGAATGCATGATTCTCGTAGGATGCCTTAAGACAGGGTGCGAGAAGTTCACATTGTGTTGAACTGCTAGGGTGCAAACTCTTTCTAAAGCAAGGAAAAAGATGAATTCTCGATGCTTCTAGAAGGGAATCTTCTAGAAGGATAAGATGGCATTCGAATGGTTACCCTAGTACTGGATTCCCTGATATTTTGGGATCATTCTTATCCAAGTAACTAATTCATTCTCTCCTATATATTGAGGGAATTCTCATGGAAAAGGTTAAGCAAGCAAGGTTAAGAAAGATTCATTGGAGAATTGATGAAAAGAATTGTGTGAAGAACTGATGCTACAACAACTTGGAGACTCTAGCAAGTTCATCCAAAGGAGTTGATCTTCTTCATGCAAGTGAGCAAGTGTGTGTGTCGGAACCAAGGGGCATCGAAAGGAAGTTTGCAACATCAAGGCTCAGGTTGTAATCTTTACTTTCCATTAATATGATACAGTAATATGTCTCTTTCCCATAAAGCTATTTCCACTTTATTGTATAATTCCTTGATCATATACATAGATTGAATGTTGAATAGATTGTGCTTTCTTCACTTTGGTTGGTTTGTGTTGTCTTGGTCTTGACTGCACAAGAGCACTGGAGAGAAGAAGGAGCAACAAAGACTATAGGAAGTGATAATAAGGTATGTCATATGATCTTGCCTCCTATTTAATTCAATGGTTAAAATCTAGGGAAAGAGTTATTTTTTGTCTTGCTTTGTTCTAGATCCAGGTGGATCTAGGGAGATCGGTTTGTGTCCGCACTTACGGATTTATCCAATAATAAAATTGGTGACTCCACTGGGGGGTAGTAGTTTCCTGTCCCTACTATAGGCCAACCATATCCAAGTATACCCAATCCTATTTGGGGTACAAATGCTCAAACTCATGTCCCCACTCAAGGTTACAATTCCTCGAGTTACTATCCTCTCCAACCACCACTGAATCTACCTAGGTCTTCCCATTATGCACAGATTTCTTATGGTCCTACTGGTTTGCCCACAGGGCTTCCACCCCAAAGCCACCAGTACCCGCAGGTGAATCGACAGTTACCTTTTCTTGCTACTTTGGATTTGCCAGATTTGTTTAGGATTTTAAATGATCCTATTCGTCACTCTTCCCAATGGCCTACTATGCCAACCAAGATTCCTTCAGACATTCCTAAATTCGATGGAAAAGTGGGAGAGGATCCCAACAATCACGTTATGACTTTTCACCTATGGTGTTCATCCAACTCGTTGATGGATGGCTCTATTCATTTACGTCTTTTTCAATGAACCCTTACCGGTTCTGCTGCGAAGTGGTATATTGAATTGCCACGAGGTTTCTTCTCTGACTTCAATACCCTAGCTATGGCTTTCCTTTCACATTACCAGTTACCGATCCGTTATGATACCGGGACTGAGATTTTGACTTCCTTCAAATAGAATAAAGGCACTCATATATCTGATCACATCCATGAGTGGCGAAGGAGATGACGTCTCATTAAACTTGAACTCCCTGATCAGTTACTGGCAGAATGGTTTACAAAATCATTTGTGAACGAAATCGGTAAAGACATTGCCATGGGTGGTGTTCTCATGGAAGAACAGGCTATAAGTCGTGTTCAGTATCTTGATCTCATTTATTTGCAAACAGGAACACTTTATGATTTACTACCTAAGTTACCTCGTCCTAATGCTTCCAGCACTTCAACTACTCCAGCTGCCTCGCATGCAGCTGACGGTGTGATTGGTACTGCCCAAGATTACTCACATTCTGTTTCAATCACAAACCCTAAATATTCTTCTTCTAATGTTCCAAATGCTCCATCTCCTTCCACTTCCATCGGAAAAACTTCTGAGGTAAACGTTGTTCAATCTACCCCAGCAGGTAAAAACAAATCTAAAAAGGGGAGAGGTAAGAATAAGGAGGGAAAAAATAATAATCAAACAGAGAAACCTAAAACTACTCTTGTTGAGGACCGGGATAAGCGCAAACCCCAATATCCTTGCCTTATCTGTGGTGATGATCACTACATGAAGGATTTTCCATGACGTTCCGAGGTCACTAAGTTCCTTCAGGGGGCCCCAAAACCACCCGCACCGGCTATCTTGTCCCAACCCTTCCCGTCTCAACAACAGGCTCAGTTGGTCATTCACGATCAACCATCTTCTTCTACGACATCATATGTTTTGATGTGTACTGGTGATTCTAAGCAGAACAACATTGCACTCATGACTCGAGCCAAATATTATTCTCCATCTAAGGAGAAGGTTGATGATTTACCTCCTGCTTTGGTACAACCCTATCCAGTGACTCCACCTACCAATGGTCCTCTTCATCTTGAACGACCGAGCCTCGACACAGTTCTGCGACCCCCCCCTAAGGGTGTCATTCAGAAATTGGCTTTCAATCCTCATGCTCATGCGGCCCAAAACTACAACATTGTTGAAGATTTAGCCCAGGCACCTTCAACGATGTCAGCCCTTGAAGTCCTTCAGTCTTGTCCTACACAACGGAAGGCACTGTTGAAAGCTATAGGTGGAATTGACCTGACAGATACGAATTTAATATTCTTTGACTTGGAAGATCACATTCCAATGTTACCCCCTCAACTCCTATTTCAAATCCAAGTTGCTGTCTCTGACAAGAACATTTGTCGAACTGTTATCGACGAGGGTGCCTCGACGTGTGCTATGTCTCTTGCTTGTTGGAAAGCCATTGGCTCTCCTCTTTTGAATGAATCCCAGAACACTCTTAAAGCCTTCAATGGCTCTGGTTTTAAGCCCTACGGTGTTCTCCCTTCATTTCCTATCACGTTAGAAGGTAAAATGGTCCAAGTTGAAGTGGAAGTTTTCGACGCTCCCCTTGATTATAATTTTCTGCTTGGACGCAGCTGGATCGATTCCATGCGTGTCATTGTGTCAACACTTTTCCATGTAGTACATTTCCCTCATTATGGAAAGGTTGTTACCGTCGACCAACTCGCCTTCTTCAATTCCGATACTCGTACTGGCAACATACCGTTTATTGCTAAAACCCCACCGGGTTATGAGAATGTCGGTGTAGGCCTTTTAAAGGACTCCTCGTTAATGGGTACTTTCCCCATTCCACCGCCTTATGTTCCACGCCCGTCTGTTGCTTCTATCAACATGATCTCCACTATGCCTCACGAATTTCCTGTGTCACAGGACCCTTGGATAGTCCCTGACCCTGGAGATCATATTTGTTTCAGTGACGTCATGCCGTTAAGTCCGATTGAGTCTTCTTATTAGGCCATTCAATCGACAACACATTCTACCCCCTCTCTTGATGAGTTGTCTCCTGATCCTTTTCGTGTTATTTTTCCCATTGACGAGATGATCATGTCCGTCATGGAGGAAACCCCTTCGGACGATGGGCATCATCATTCCATACACTTTCTGGAATAACACACTCTTGAGAATTATCAACGGATTTTGAATCCGTCGACCGTTGTTGTCATCTCGACGGTTCTCTCTACTACACACGATGTGTTTTCTGAAGGGAAGATAAGTAATATCTCGCCCATTATTCCCATTGACATATCCATTAAACCTAGTATTGTTGAGAATGTCCATATTGGTGCTTCGTGTTCCGCTGCCAAAATAGTCACTTATACGTCTCTATTCAAAGAATTTCATGACATCTTCGCCTGGAGCTACGAAGAGATGCCAGGTATCGACCCTGCAATTGTTGTACATGAGATAAAGACATATCCCGGCGCTAAACCCATCCAGCAACGCCTTCGTCTAGTTTACCCACGTAAAGTGGATGCTATCAAGCTCGAAGTTGAGAAACTTCTGAAAGCCGACTTTATTTATCCGGTGGCTCTTACAGAATGGGTTGCCAATCCTGTCCCGATTGACAAGAAAGGCGTTAGTATTCATGTATGTGTTGATTATAGGGATATTAACAAAGCTTGTCCCAAAGACAATTTTCCTACCCCCTTCCTCGACCAGATTGTCGATGACTGTGCCGACAGTGAAATATTCTCTCTCATGGATGGTTCTCCGACTATAATAAAATTAACATTGCTCCCGAGGACCAACATAAGACTTCTTTTATTTGTCCTTGGGGTACTTTTGCCTATCGGAAACTTCCTTTCGGACTTAAGAATGTGTGCGCAACTTTTCTACGCACTATGTCTTATGCTTTTCATGACATCAAACATATCATTCAACCCTATTTGGACGATTTACCCGCTCATTCTATGCATAGATTCGATCACCCTACCCACCTCCGAGCCATTTTCGTTCGCTGTTAGTTCTATCATATACATTTAAATCCTCATAAATGCATTTTTTGCATAGAATCCGGTCGTCTTTTAGGTTTTATCATTTCACGTCAAGGGATCCGAGTGGATACTATTAAGGTTGAGGCGATCCTTAATCTCCCTCCTCCTTCTACATTGCGCCAGTTGCAAATTTTGCAGGGGAAAGCAAACTTTCTTCATCGTTTTATCCCTAATTACGCCAAGATCACTCGTGGTTTTACGCGGCTGCTAAAGAAAGATTCAGAGTTTTTCTGGGATACCATTGCTAACAATGATTTTGAAGCCTTAAATTTGTCCCTAACGTGAGCTCTGCTTCTCTTTCCTCCCGATTATAGTCACGATTATTTCCTTTATCTTGCTGCCTCGGAGTACACTATTGGCATGGTTCTCATCCAAGAGGATGATGCGCATGACGAACATTTTATTTACTACTTGAGTCCAAATCTCACATCAACTGAAATCAAGTATCAACATGTCGAAAAACTGGCCTTGGCTGCCGTTCAAGCCGTCCAACGCTTCCGACACTATATCCTCTCACGTAAAACTATGGTGATTTATCATTGCAACTCTATGCAACATATTTTGACATGTCAATTGCTAGGGGGTAAATACTCCAAATGGATTGTGATACTCCAGGAGTTTGACTTGGAATTCGATCGAGCCAAGTCTAAGAAATCCTTAGTTTTTGCTGAGTTGATATGCGATTTTCCTCATTCAACAACGAAAAATGTAGCAGTAGATTCATTACCTGATGAATCTCTTTTCCTTATTAGCACTGATGATTTTTGGTATGGGGATATCATTATATATCTCCAAACCCAAACTTTCCGGCCTGCTTTGTCTAGTACTGAACGACGCCGCATATGCTATCAAGCTCGTCAATACATTATCCTCAGGGATACTCTTTATCGTCAGGGAATTGACTCTATTTTTCGATGTTGTTTAACTTTCGATGAAGCCAGGAAAGCTCTGAATGAATGCATTCCGGAGCATGTGGTGGTCATATGTCTGGGTATGCTACTGCCCAAAAGATCTTACACACAGGATATTTTTGGCCTTCTTTGTTTCACGACTGCATTATTGTCATTCAGAAATGCCATGCCTGCCAAACCTACAATCAGAAAATTCGGTCACATCCTGCTCCTCTTCACCCTATGGTCTTAGTTGGTTCTTTTGCGAAATGGGGCATCTATTTCATGACATGTCACCCTCACTCGACTGGGGGGCATGGTTACATCATTGTAGCCATTGATTACTTTACGAAATGGGCCGAGGCGATGCCAAAATTCAATAATACTAGAAAGACCGCAACTTTGTTTCTTTTTAACCACGTCATAGCTCATTTTGGTGTTCGCCAAGCTATCATCACTGATCATGGTAGCCACTTTAGGAATTTTATGATGTCTGAAATTACGAAAAAATTGGGTCTTCGTCATGATAACTCAACGCCCTATTATCCACAAGCCAACGACCAAGTTGAAGCGATCAACAAAGTTCTTATAACTATGCTTCAATGGATGATAGGGATTCATAAAACAGGTTGGCACACAATGTTGTTTTCGGCATTGTGGGCGTACCAGACATCTGTCAAGTCCGCTACTGGGTTTACGCCTTTTTAGTTAGTCTATGGTGTGGAAGTCATTCTTTCTATAGAATGTGAGATACCCTCTCTGAAGCTAGCCATTGAACTCCTACCCAACACTTCTGCTAAAGAAGAACATCTATTGTATCTTATGCGATTAGATGAAACTTGACGTGACACCACTCTAGTAATAGAAGCCCAGAAAAAATGTGTCAAGGCCCAATATGAAAAGCATGTCAAGCCTCACGTTTTCTCCGAAGGTGATCTTGTTATTCTCTATGAACAAGATCGAGATGTGTTAGGAGATGGAAAATTCGAACCAATGTGACGAGGTCCTTATATTGTTCACCGAGTTTTGGAAAAAGGAGCATATGAGTTGGTAGATTACGATGGTATCCCTTTGAGTGAACCCAGCAATGGGTTGTACTTGAAGAAGTACTATGCATAAACCATCTGTGCACAAGTACTTATATTTTAATGTATCATACTTTGTGTGTGTTACTATAAGTTTGCTTTGGTCGTTATCTGGTCTCTGCCCTTATGTGACGTTGTGTTTGATTTCCAGATGTTGGAGTCTTCGCTACCCTATATTGGCTTCGCTGATGGTGCTAGCCATAGTACTCGGAACCTTTCTTTTGCTGCATGGGCAATCTATGCCCCAGCAAACGAACTTGTATCTTTACGAGGTGTGTGCCTCGACAGTGCGACCAACAACATTGCAGAGTGTGGCGCCGTTATTGAATTATTGGTTGATGCTATCTCCCTTAGAATTCGTCATTTGGTTGTGTGACTTGACTCGGAGCTTGTAGTACTATAGTTAAGTAATATCTACTCTATTCGAAGTCCTACCTTGTTACGGGTGTATTTGTGAATTCGCCTCTTGGAACGTTATTTTGATCACATTGAATATCAACATATTCCTAGATGTCTAAATACATTAACAGATGCATTGGCTAATTATGTATTGGACAAATATTTGAATCATTTATAAATCAAACACATCAAAATTCACACAATATAAAGTAAACCGGTAGAAGTCGTCTGTATATATAATGATCATAAGAGTTTTTTACAAAAAGTTTGTCCAAAGACCTAAATGTCAAAAATTGAAGCTTATAGCTTCTACAAAGTGATGTCATGGATGACGTTCATGGTAACACACGACTGCCCTAGCAACCCTATGGAGAAGTCGACTCATAGACGCTGATACCCCTACAGTATGACGTTGATCACGTCATGGAACCTCTTCCAGAGTCATGTCTGGAATGTCTGCAGTCAGGCCCTCTAGATTCTGTTCCACCACTTGGTAATCCTCAGCATATTGTGGTGCTGCCACTACCTCTCCTCACCGCTGGATGGGAGAAGTGACAGGAGGTCTGTAAGTTCCAACATCTGTGTTATCAACAAATGATTTTGCATTAGTCTTTGGACGAACATATAAAACAAAAACATTTGAATATGATAAAAAATTCAAAAACATTTAAAAAGAGAAAATGTGTGTACTTCTTACCAAGGTCTCCCCACTGAGTATCCTCTGGAAATGCTAAGTCTGGATCTCCTCGAAAATCCAACCCGGCATAAGCGTAGTCATCAACCATCAACATTTGGGTTTGAAGCCAGTCAAAGAAAGTATCATCATACTTGATGATCGGTCTTGCTACGTGTTAGGCCATGAGCCGACACCATCTCAGCATCCTTGAATCCCTGGGACCCAGTATATTCCACTCAACCTGCAGTATCAATATGGGAACCTTCTCAAGGAAGAAGGATACCAACAAAGATCCATACCCGAATTGCTTCAAGTCACCTCGCCTACATTTGGTCAATTGCTTTTTGATACTGTGAAGCACAACATCTTCCCAGTTGAACACCCGAGGCTCAGTACACTCAATATCATACTGGAAATAACTCTGTAATGCCATGTGTGGAGCAGAACTCCCAGCCATTCGAGCTATAGTGAAAAGGATAGTATGAAGGGTCAAGTCTTGTACCCCCCAGATAGCCACTTTTCCTTTCTTTCTCTCAGCCTTGGGTACGCAATATAAATTGCAGTACTCACTCATCTTTAGTCCACCACCTCTACTACCAGTCAGGCTAACATAGTACCCACACCTAGACAATCCAGTCGAAAAGTAAATGTCCTCAATGTCTAAGGATAGTGTGTGAGCCCCCACATGAAACACCTACTGATAAGGGTCCCACATACGCACCAGGTACTCTAATAGTCTGATTTGGGCCCTCATGCCCGGGATGCGAAAGTATTTCAAGAGCCCACAATCTCTCAATGCAGCTATGGTAGGTGGATAATTTTCGACCATTGCATTATCCTCTTCATGATCCCTTTCGTGCCACTCAAGCACCATGTTGATGGCCAATTATTTGCATAAGGAACAAAATAAGAGGATTAATAACTTTTTCATGCTTTAGATCTTTTTCATTGGGTAAAAATTTAAAAAATAATTGGGCTTTGCAGTTCTCGCAGGTGCCCTATGTGCACTGTGCAAGAACCTCGCAGGTGGCCTTAGGCTCACCTGCGAGAACACCTCATTCTCGTAGGCCCCGTATAGCCTGCCTGCGAGAATGGCAGTGCGCATGTAGGGCTTTGAAAAACAACTTAAAACTGCAAATTTAACCAATGAAATTACAAAATTAAACCATGAAAGTGTTAAGGACGAAGAGCTTACCTATTTGTCACAGACGACTCACTGAATGGTCTCTCGTAGCTCCCGCAATCTATCGCCGAACTTGGAGGGCAAAAGAGGATTTTTTTGAGCTTAATAGTGGAAATGTAAAAATGGTGTGGTAAAAAAAAGTATTTACTCCTTTTATTAACTTTTACTATATCATTTTGGTTTTTTATGATTATTTATCAATTAAACCCTAATCCCTAA
>JZKD02S1311420.1:201892-228627 GCA_000966675.3 Picea glauca
AGAAGTTCACACTGTGTTGAACTGCTAGGGTGCGAACTCTTTCTAAAGCAAGGAAAAATATGAATCCTCGATGCTTCTAGAAGGATGAGATGGCATTCAAATGGTTATCCTAGTACTGGATTCCCTGATATTTTGGGATCATTCTTATCCTAGTAACTAATTCATTCTCTCCTATATATTGAGGGAATTCTCATGGAAAAGGTTAAGCAAGCAAGGTTAAGAAATATTCATTGGAGAATTGGTAAAAAGAATTGTGTGAAGAACTGATGCTATAGCAGCTTGGAGACTCCAACAAGTTCATCCAAAGGAGTTGATCTTCTTCATGCAAGTGAGCAAGTGTGTGTGTCGGAGCCAAGGGCCATCGAAAGGAAGTTTGCAACATCAAGGCTCAAGTTGTAATCTTTACTTTCCATTAATATGATACAATAATATGTCTCTTTCCCATAAAGCTATTTCCACTTTATTGTATAATTCCTTGATCATATACATAGATTGACTGTTGAATAGATTGTGCTTTCTTCACTTTGGTCGATTTGTGTTGTCATGGTCTTGACTGCACAAGAGCACTGGAGCGAAGTAGAAGCAACAAAGACTATATGGAGTGATAATAAGGTATGTCATATGATATTTCCTCCTATTTAATTCAATGGTTAAAATATAGGGAAAGAGTCATTTTCTGTATTGCTTTGTTCTAGATCCATGTGGATCTAGGGAGATCGGTTTGTGTCTGCACTTACGGATTTATCCAATAACAGTTGCAACAACAACATTAACATGTGTTACAATAAAAACACTGTTAGTTGTTATAGAAACATCCCTGTAAAGTGTTACAACAATAGTAATGGTAGGTGTTACAACAATAGTACTGGAAGGTGTTACAACAATGACACTAGCATATGTTACAACAATGGAACTAGCAACTGTCATAGATTTTGTGTGGGTGTTGTAGCTTCTATGAGGTGTCACAACTTTTGTGTGGGTGTTGCAACTTCTGTGAGGTGTCATAGCTTCTGCATGGGTGTTGCAACTTCTATGAGATGTCATAGATTTTGAATGGGTGTTGCAGCTTCTGTGAGGTTTCAGAGCTTCTCCATGGATGTTACAACTTTTGATGTATCACAACTTCTACATGGGTGTTGAAACTTCTTTGTTGAATTTTCTATGAGGTGTCTCAAATTATGTGTGGGTGTTGTAGCTTCTATGTTGCAGCAAGGGATTGAAGGGTTCTTGTGTTGCAACAAAGGCACACAAAATTCCTATGTTGTATCAAGGGCTCACAATTTTTTTTTTTGCAACAAATCAACATGAAAGGATGTTTCATTTTCATTGGTTGAATGGTGATATGCCCTTTTCAAAAGACATTATCTTCGAAAATCACTTTTTCATGATTAAACTTCTTAATCCTTATGGGACATGAAAACATTTTGCACTTAACTAGAATAAAATGTGAGGTTGTGGAAGAAGAGAGGTGACCAGGTTCTCTTCATCCATGACATATGAAAAAAATTCACAAATAGTGAAAATAAATCAGATAAACAAAGAAAAAATCACTTCAATATGTTTGATTGAAGTGATTCCAGAGGTATAATCAAGTATATTCATATGTATTTATCCATTATAAACAGGTTTTGAAAGTTCCATAAAATGATATGCCAAACATGTTGTGGAACAACCAGCATTACAAAGATTCTTTTGATTTTCAACCTAGACCAACGATCATGGTTTTGGGTGTAACGTTTTATTTTAATGATGGATCGAAATGATTCCAATTGGATGTGAAATTATATTCATTTATGTATCTCCAATAGAAACAAGTTTTGAAAACAAAAGGAATTGATATGACAAATATGTCAATGATCAAACTAGAAACAAAGTTGGAGCAGTGCAGATTTAGAATCAAAAGTTAGTATTTTGGTCATAAGTTTGTCATATGATATTGAAATGAAGGGATTCAAATTGCATTGGAAACTATATTCATAGGAGGAAATACTCTAGAAACCAGTTTGAAAAATTCATCCATTAGGTCTCCCAAAACTAATTTCCCATCTCTATTCTTGAATTTCCTGCTTGATATCTAGTAAGTGTTTTGACCACATCATTTTCGTTTGATATCCAAATTGAAAATTGAAATTTGGGTTAGAAACTATATTGAAAATATTTTGGATAGAAACAAGTTTTAAAAATATTCCCATATGGTCTCTTTGATCTAGTGGATATTAGTTCCCACCCACCTCTTCCACTAACTCAACGGTTCTTTATGTTCTGGTCAATTTTTCTATCTTTTTTTGGGTCCCAAACTTTTGAGGTTGTTTTGAATCCCTAAACCATGTTTTTTGAACATTCAAGGGGGCACGGGTTTCCTAGGTAGTGACCTATTCCCAACCTAAAGTTGTAATCCGTGAATTTTTCTTTCCAATGAGCTATCGTGTGCCCCAAACAGAGGTCATATGAAAAACGTCTTCCCACGGGAAGTTGATGTATTAACTAACCACCTTAGGGCCTACAATACTTTTGGTGTTTCATCTTCTAGGGTTGGGGTTTTTGCCTCTTTGTTTTTTAAGATTCATGATAAAAGGCTCTTTTTGGCCTCTTTGTAATCATATTTTTTCAAATGAGCGTAACCAACATCTCTTTCTCTTCAGAGATAACGTACCACCATTCTAGCCAATATGTGTTGTATAATACTCTACTATTTTATTCATTAATAAAATAGTAGAGTATTGTAGAACACAAACTAGATAGAAAGGTGGTATCTTATCTTTGAAGAGAATGAGATGTCGTCTACGCTCATTCACAAAAATCTTATTACAAAGAGGATGAAAAGGGCCTTTTATCATGAAGCCTAAAAATGAAAGAGGAAAAACCATAAACATCAAAACCATAACCGTAGAAGATGAAACACCAAAAGTATAGCAAGCCCCAAGGTGGTTAGTTGATACGTCAATTTTATGAGGGAACAAATTCTGCATATGATCTTCATTTGAGGCACATAATAGCTAGTTGGAAATAACTATTCAAAAATTACAACTTTTGGCTCATGCCAAGTATGTCGTTTACAACCCCTACACCCTGAATGTCCAAAAAACACCATTTAGGGCCTCAAAATGACCTCGGAAGTTTGGGACCCAAAAAACGTATAACAATTTCCATGAAGATACAAAACCATTGAGTTAGTGGAAGAGGTGGGTGGCCACTGATATCCACTTGGGTCAATATCAAAATATGACAATCCCAACTATGTTTTTAGGAATTTTAACAAGCCCACATGTTACAAGAATTTGATCAACAAGATATGTCTCCAAATTATGATCTGGATATGCATGAATTTTTTTAGGCCTATGATTTTCAATATAAATATCCACATACCAAAACTTTCAAGCATCCAGTGCATAGATTGAGCAATATGACCTTGAAACGACCTGGAGAAAAATGCAAATACAATACCTAAATCGAGAATATGATAACAATGGGATCTTGACATAACCATCATTAGAGTCCACAAAGTGCTCCATTACTTGAAATATAAGATGATTTGAGGTGCCAAATATGTTGTTGAACAATCATAATGAAAAATCCAACTATGTTTTTGGAAAATTTGTAAAAGAAATGTTGTCGAAAATTAGGAGTTGGATTACTCAAATGATGATTCTCCTATCATTCACTTGTAATACTTTGATTTTTAGCAATATACCAGTTCAGAACCAACCATACCTTTGTACCAAACATTAGTATAATATTTATTGCAAACCTGTTGTAATCGAAGGCCTAACATCAATCTTATGAACAATTTATCACTCTATGGACATATTTCCATCTATCGAGACACCTAGGTACCCAACCATGATGCTCTCCAATAATCATGGAGAATTGTCTAGAAACAATATGTATCAATGTCAATCTTACAGTCTTTATAAAGTAACAATCATTCACCAAGAAAAAATTGGAGAAGATGAAACATATAAGTCTATGGAGAAATATTTGTTCAATCTATTAGACGATGATGGTTCTCCATTCACTTGTAATACCGTGATTTGGAGAAATATACCTTCTAGGAACCAACCGTACCTTTGGGCCAAACACTGGTATAATATTGACTTCAAACCTATTTTACTCCAAGGCCAAACATCTAACTAAATGAAAATATTGAAATGTTTCTCATCCTATGGACATATTCCCATCTACCGAGACACCTAGGTACCCAACCACGATGCTCACTAGTTCTATAGGAGAATAGTCTTGATACGACATGTATCAATGTCAATCCTACATTCTTTTATGCACCTACCACTGAGGAATTATAGTGCAATAGTATTTAACCAAGAAAAAAATAGAGGATATGAGACTTGTGACCACACTTTACCAACCAAACTTAAGAATCATTATATACAATTACCAACAATTATTTCCTTAAATGTTGATTCATTGATTTAGCGCATAAATTTCCAAAAATTAAAGACACTAGGTGTCTTGTAAAAATAAAACATGGGTGAGTGGGTGGAAAAGGAACAAGGGAGGGAGGTGTTACGAGGAAAATATCTCTATGGAATGGGGTAAACCAGAAAAGATGGAATGACTCCAGAAATCAACTCTAATACCAAGTTTGTTGTATAAATGAAAATGCTAACAAGACAGTATCAAGAGCCTACCTCATTCGGACGTTCGATGAAGACCACCGCTGAGAACGCAACTCAAATATTTATACCTGCAAGTTGTCCTCAAAAGCCAAGATACGCAAGAATATGGTGATAATATATAATGTTATCATATAAAATATCATAATCCATTAACATACATGAAAAATACGCCCATGGAATAATAATTCAAATATTTGCAAGATATCAATTTGGATAAGAAAAGAGTATTTCTATTGAAATAATCAACATAAGTAGATAGCTGGAAAACTTATGTGTCGACATATCTCGTAACCAAGAAACTAAATCCCTTCCAACTGGGCCTCCACCACTTCAATCCTCCACCAAAGGCAAGCTCATATAAAGGAGACAATGAGGTTCTCCATCAAAGAAGGAAGAGCGTGGGGGTTGAACAATGAGTTCATACTTTAAAGGATAAAGGGATGTAGACTCAATGTGAAGTGAAAATTTCTCCAGAGTATATTTTCTCTCGAAAGTTGAATTCTCGCCTCCCCAAGACTTGGATATGGCTCAATTTATAGCCTTCAAGTGGAACTGAAGGGCCGAGTCAGAATGTTTCTAGTATATGGAAGGTCAAGGATCATGGATCTCATGACTTGACATGGAAACCTAAAACATTTTTTTATTTTGAGCACCAAACCCGATGTACATGGGATGTAGTGGTGTGACCTGTGAATACGCATGCTATCTAATTGGTAGGGTGTGTATATGTGGAAAACTATGATCTTTCATCTTTGGAAATTACAACAAGGGACTTCAAGTCTGCATAGGAAAATGGAAATGCCATCTAAGCAAGTTGCATGGGGTGAGGTAAAAATTTCTATAAAATATGCCCCCTAATGTGTGAGGTCAGAGGAGTATCTGCGATGGACAAAATACATTATAATTCCCATAAGTGGAGTAATGGAGAATCAAATGGAAGTGGTAGTTTCTCATGAAAATATTACAATCCATAATGACTTTGTACACATGGCTTCCAATTTGAATTACACTGCAAATCCATGTGAAAATATACCAAATAGTTGTTCATGGCCTTGAATAGGCAATACAAAGTAGACACATGCCATAGGTTTTTGTAGTCACAAACAAGGCCCAGTGGAAAACCAATCTCAAAATCAATCTGAAGATATTTGTATATAATGGAGTAAAATCTGATCTCACATGATCACTGAAGTCATATAGGTATTGGTCCAATGAAAGACAACAACATAATATGAATGTTGCTATTGTAAGCTGAATTTATTCTACACTATCCACCAAAGGTGAAAGTCTACATTATGAGAATAGAGTATTTTTTAACCAACCGGTCATTAAGGTATATCGTTAACCAATGTGAGACAACCTACCAATAATGAAAGTAGGTATTAAGGCACCGAGTACATTCTTACAAGTGTGAACAAAGGTGTTGAGGTTGAACACTTGAAGAATCCTTCGATCAAGAGACATTGGTTTATTCCCAATTGTCAATGGCGGGAGAACTTTCCACTGATGACTGCAAGCCTCTAGGTACTCATAGGACTCTAGGTATCATTTCTATAATAGATGAGTTGAAGTCGATGGAAGGAGACCCACTGAAAGGAGAGCATTAAGGCATCTCTCATTAGTCAACACAAGGTATAAAGAAATAGCTTGGTGATTTTGAGGAACTCAAACAAAGAGGATGTTCATGAACCAATGACCTTGTCTGTCTTTCGCATGCACCCAATGCAATTAGTGAACACAAAAGGCCCTATGAATAGAAACCAATAAGGAAGACTTCTGACAAAGGTAATGAAACCCCAAATAAGGCTAATGTTATCCAAGGAATTGCATGAATCGCAATGTGTGAATATATTTCTTACCATCGAACACAAGGAAAATGCCCCATTCAGCCATCGAATACAAGAGAAACCCCCCATTCAAGATTACCTACCCATAATTAAAGTAGGACTAGGGTGCATGGTAGGACTACAAATTCATGTAACTATGAGACACACTAAGGGTATGGTCAACATGCAAAGTCAAGAGTTCTAAGAAATGGCCGACATAGGCTTATAAACTTCCTTTGAATGATATCATGAGACATATGGAGGACTTTGACAACATAGACTTGATGATGAAACTTTGTGATGCAGGAGACATTAGTCAAACTCTCCATAGGGAATGGAAGAATAACCAATCAGAGGAGTAAACTCTAAGTAAAAATCTCAACTTCCTAAGGTTAGGCTAAACCCAAACTTTGGATGACAATGGACTCAAAATTTTGTGCTATGTTCAAAGGTGAAACGTCTGCTGACAATATGAGATAATATTCATTTCCCACCCATCTTTTTTTTTTTCATAGACAAATAAATGATATTATATAGGGAATGAAACGAGTGTCGTGAGTAAGAAACTAGCTCCAAAAAACGGAACATACCTATGCTCAATGAAAGGAAGTGTATGCAGAGAATGGACACTCGGGGGAATAATTACTCTTAGGGTACAAGGTGTCAAGCTGCACAGGATATAAACAAGGCTTTGCTTGGCTAGTGATGAAAATTGATGAGGTAAGAGGATTATAATGAGAAAGAAGGAACCAGAAATAGGCTCAATATTGAAAGTAGAAGGATGGAATGCAATTACAACTTAACTCTAAAGAATGTCCTTTTTCATAAATTTAGTACCCTAGGCCCGAAAAAGTATAAAACAATACCCAAGAGAACTCTTCTAGGCAATGTTGACTAGAGTGTTCCTTTTTCATAATTATTCCACTTGGTCCAAAAAAGGGATAAAATTACACCAAATAGATGTCCTTTCAAATCCATTTAACGAGTGTGAAAGAGACAAGCTCACTCGACAATATTTTCGCTTTTTAGAGAGTTGAAAAAGATATTAACTAAGACTTGGGGGGAGTGCCATAGGTACAGGTCAGAATGCTTGTGAGTAAGAATATGGGATTCGAACGCAAATTCATATTGGAACTATACGGGACTCTTGATCCTATGGAATAACTTTTGCATGGGAACCAAATGGAACAAAGGTTCTAACTAGGGCACCCATGTTTGGTAAGCCTCTACCACTCAATAACGATACTTCTAGTAGCAATAAGAAGGTTTTGTGTCATTAATAAATGGGTTCGTACCTAAGGCATATAGATCACAGTCATAGGACAATGCAAATATGAAAAATGGAGTGACAACCTATCCTATATGTTGGTAAAAAAAAATACTTGCCAAAGTTACGAACGAGCAGTATGACGCTAGAAACCACAAAAATCCCTAGACAAAACCACCAAAACCAACTCCTTCCACTGCATTATTAGTCCACTAGGTCAAAAATTAGCATAAACTATGTAAAGTGGATACACATTTTCTATTAATAATAAAAATGAACAATTTTACCATACCATTTGAGTTTTTTACCCACATAATGCATTTTAGACCATTTTCCCCACAATCTTCAAGTGTCAATTGTGGGAGCTATGATCAACGGAATTGGCAACTGTCTGGACCAAGTAAGTTCCCTTCCCCTCCTCTTCATTTCTAGTGGTTTAAAATTCCAATTTAGTCCTCATTTTTTGAGTTTTAGAGGGCACAACATGTTAATTAGGGTGCACGCGAGCTATAGTTCACAATGTCGCGTATATGGAGACATGTACATGGGAAAATAAAATCTTGACCACGTATATGTGGCCCTACATTAAATTTTTAACATTACATCCCATGTACAAGTCCACAAACAACTTTTTTAATGAATTTAACTCAAAAAATGACTTTCCTTTGGTAGGACGGTGCTTGAATGGAGAGAGAGGGAGCATGAGGAGGTAGATGCAACAGTGGAAAGAGATGCAGGGGCCCAACTAGCTATAAAAATATGTAGCCTTTATAAATTTTTGGCTCTCAAAGGAATGAGGGCTCAAGTGAGGTTACTCCAAATGCTAGTAAACTATTGGGATATAGAGACAGAGGCCTTCAATCTCAATGGGAAACCATTGAATATTGAAGTATATGATATCTATTTGATTATAGGATTGTCTCGCCAAGGTGAGGTAGTGAATCTCAAAGCCTGGGAGGATGGGGGTTGTATGAACATAAAGGATTACATTGCCACCCACTGTGTTGCAGGTTCAAATAAAGTAGGGAGAAAATTCCCCATCAGGGCGATTGAGAACCTGAGTTTAAAAATCATTGTACTTGTTATTACAGAAATCTCGGGGTTGGCCTCATTGCAATAGTCATCAAGTCCACTCATGTTTTACGCAGTGGAGTGTTTACGACCCACATTTTATGACTGGTGTACCTCATTTTTGGCTAACATGAAGATCGAACTAAATGATTGCAAACAAGGGAGAAAGATAAACTTTGGGTTTTCATCCATATTGTGTATTTATTTCTTTGAGTGGGTTCCAGGCTTTAGCCCTAGAGTAGAGATCATTCCACATGGACCACACGATCGATCTATGTCATAGTGGACTGATGTGATGAGGAGGTTAGGAGGTGGTAGGGTGCCAACCCCCTACAATGATGATTTATTTTTCTGGTGGTGCTGAAAAGTGATAGGCATATAAGACTAACCTTATGCTGGGATCAACTACAGAGGGGATTATATATTACTTTTACATCAGGCTTTGCCTACGGTGATATTGGTAAGAAAAGTTTTTATATATTTCATTTTTTTGTGTTTTTCAAAAAGAATAAAAACGCAAATATTTTTGTATGGTATCAAGTATTAACAATTACTTTTTTACACAAATGTGGGTCTGCAATGACCATATGGATTCCCATGACATTGGTGGAGGAACCAAGGATATGAGAATGCGAGAGGAGATGCAAAGAGAGTGATACAAAATGTGTAGGAGAACCTGTCTGGATTGACGCACATGATTCCTATGGTTCAGGTGGAGGATCTACCAGAGGCTATGCAGTGGCAGGTGGTGGGTGTGCCCCATGTGTGGGTATGACTCTTCCAGCATCTCACAAACATCATATTGTGATATCATGATACGCATTTGAAACCACAGGTGTAGATTCCATGGTCATATATATATTGGCCATATATGTATTTTGAGAGTGTGAGCCCCATTTTGTACTATGACACCATATTTTTAGAAGAGATGAAATATAAAAAACATTGGTCCTCAACTTTATTCATATATGTTACAATGTGTACATTGATAAATGTATTTTCTTTACTTTAGTTATGTGAAAAATTGCAATCTAAAACATAATTAACATATGCATCAGATACATAATTAAAACTTCTAGGTATGTGATTATAAGTAATAAAATAAAAGTATCATTCCAAAATTCGTACCTATAGGAATCGTCAGAGTATAGTAGGGTCTCGCACACGGTAACTTTTGTTTAACTGACATACGACTAACTGGGAGTCTAGGTGAACCTCTAAATACCGAACACCATGTGAAATGGAATCGCGTAATAGTTTTATAATGATGCTATACTCAACCACATTATTTGTTGATGGCTCTAGACAAATGCCACCAGAAGACACTAGTTCACCCTCAGGTGAGTAAATGAACCAAGCGACAGAAGCCATGTTCTGTGTATGATGACTGACACTGTTTGTGAATCTTAAGTAAACCGAGGACTCTGTTGACATCTTCCAACCAAGGGAAAACTTGATAAGAAAGATGATGACACAAGGTAAAATATGTATATGCACTAAGATACACTAGTATACAAAGAGTCATACCCAATATTGAGGGCTCAAGTGTAATATTGTTTAAGGTAGAGCCCATTTCTAGGCTCATCCAACATATTCCCTTCATAATCCTCCAATTCATAAGCTCCTTTCTCTAAAACATGTCGCACGATATAAGGGTCATGCTACATGGGGTTGAACTTTCCTTCCCCCAACGGTTCTTTGGCTTGGTCATATAGGAGAACCAAGTCACCCTCAATGTACTATCGAGGATAGACATACCTATCATATTGAACCTTAACAAGTCATTTATTCTCTTCGATAGTCATAGAGGCATCTTGACGCCGCTCATCTAGATGCTCTAGGTGCATGAGGCATTCTTAAAGATCAGATGTGTCAGGCAGGAGCTCAATTTATAGTTTAAGGGAAGGGATTTCACATTCAATCGAAATTATCAACTCCATATCATGTTCTAACTGAAAAGGAGAAAAACCGGTGGAAGTCTTAACCGAGGATCGATATGTCCAAAGAATAGGGTAAAGCATTAGATTGTAGTCATACTTGCTTTGGCTGGCATTTTTTTGCAAGATGGTATTGAGAGATTTATTTACCGCCTCTACTTTTCCATTTTCGTAGGGATAATAAGGGGAAGAATGACCTTTCTTAAACCCTAGTTTTGATGCCAACTCCTTCATCATTTCATTATGAAATTGACTGCAATGATTAGTGACAATCTCCTTTGGGATACTGAACCAGGATATAATTTGGTTGAATAAAAAGAAGGCTACCATATTACCATTGGATTTAATGGCATTCATGGCCTCTACCCATTTAGTGAAGTAATCTACGACCACAATGATATGTTGATTCCCCCCACCTGAAGTTGGGTTATAGTGCATAAAATCCACCCCCCGCTTGGTGAAGGGACCAATGGTGATGAATGGGTGAAGAGGATCTATATGTGATCACATTTTCTGATCAAACTCCTGGAAAGGGTGAAACTTCTTGACCGATTCAACACAATCTTTAAAAATTGACGAACAAAAATAACCGACTCACAATTTGTTTTGGGTTGTCGCAAGCCCAGATAGATGACCACCACAATCCCCACTGTGACAGTCATTGAGAAAAGACTCAGCTTCCTTGTGATTCAAGAACCAACACAAAATATTATCCACTCCTCAGTGATATGAAGTGTCATTGACGATAATGTAGTTTTTAGCTTGATGACGTATACATCGTCAATCGTCTCTCAACATATGCTAGGATAACTTCAAGTTTTGAAGATAAAATATAATGTATCCATACTAGGGATATAAAGATGAGAGGAAGATGTGTTCATCTGCGAATGAATCATTATGAATAACATCCTCATACAGTCGAGGGAATTATGATATCAACTCGAAAAAAACTAGCGATTTTTTAGACTTTGCCAAAGCAAAATCGAGATCAATTTCTTGCAAAATAAAAATTCGCTTATTGTATTTTCCCCTATGATACACCTAGTAAGGACGTATTGAAATGGATTGATATCAGCAATGACAGTAGTTTTTCAAATAAATATATGATGTCATAATCTATGAACTACATGTACGACTACCAAGGATAGATTCTTGATGTGAGAGTACTTAAGTTCAGGACTGACTAAATTTTAACTAAGATAGTAGACAATGTGCTCATGGAGCTCATTGTCCTCCTGAACCAGAACCATACCAATCATCCCTTCGAACGTGGTGATATAAATAAAATAGTCTCTATTGTAGTATGGAGGCTTCAACAAAGACATCGATACCAAGGATTTCTTAAGAGCATCGAAGGATTCCTAGGCTCTCATACCATATAAACGAAGTGCCCTTCTTCAAAAGATGCACAAAACCCTTAGTTAAATTGGCATAGTTCACTATAACTGATGCAAGAATTTATCCTTCCCCTGTAAACCCTAAAGTTGTTGAATGTTGTGTATGGGAGGAAATCAAAGTATTGCCTCAACTCTCATAGGATCCACCATGATCCCATGCTCAAAAACTAAGAATTCTAAGAGACGACTAGACCTAATGAATAAAATGCACTTGTGAGGGTTTGAATGGATGTGATAATAATGACATCTCTCAAATACTAGTCGAAGTTGATTAGAGTGATCTACTCTCTTGCGACAATGAGCAACAAGATCATCGAGGTAAGCTTTGATAATGTGTTTTAGATCATGAAAAGAAAAGGCCATGGTGCGTTGGAAGGTTGCTCTGGCATTTTTAAGGCCGAAAGGCATTTTCTTGTATGAAAAAGTAACCCAAGGAAAAATACACGTCATCTTGTGTTGATCCTTAGGTTTGATTTGAATTTGATTATATCCTAAAAATCCATCCATAAAATAAAAAATTCGCTTCCCGCACACTCATCGAGAATCTGGTCAATGAAAGGAGTCAGGAAGTTGTCTTTAGGACAAGCCTGTTTCAGGTCTTGAAATTCCATACATATGTGGATGGTTCCTTGTTTCTTATTCACATGAATGGGGTTGGATACCCATTTGGTCAAAGGAACTGGATAGATGAAACCAACACTAAGTAGCTTATATACCTCTTCTTTAATAGCAGGGGCCTTCCTAGGATTAACAGCTCTAAGACATTGTCAAACAGGTCTAGCATCCGGATAAGTTTTGATATCATGTTCGAAAATGTTAGGGTCGATCCCTAGCATATCTTCATATGACCAAGAAAATACATCACGAAATTCTTTGAAGAGTGTTGGATGCAGGCCTAGCCAGGAAGAAAGGCTATTTTTGGAGGAAAAACATGCAAGGAGGAAAAGACAACTAGAAGGAAAAGCAACATGTGTAAGAGAAGTAGGCGAAGAGCGCATGGAAGGAATACCTAACAATGCTAGGGTTAGGGTCTTTGTAACACATTGTAATGGCTGATGAGTCGAGGACATAAATAAGTAGTACTTAGGTGAGAGAGGGAGAGGAGGTCGATAGAGAGGAAATACATAGAGAGAGAAAAAGAGAGAGAGAGTTGTAAGAACTGTATGAGTCATTAAGTTGGTAAGATAATAAAGGAGTGAGAGACTTGATCCCGAGGGTTAGATCATAGGCTGAGGATCCTAGTGCAATCTATTCATCCTCGCATGGATCAAGCAGTCTGTGTATAAGAGGGAGAACTAAGATTGTAACCACATACAACGTGATATATTCCTAAACTATAATAAAAGCTCAAGAGAAATATCTTTGTGGACGTAGCCCAGGAGGGGGTGAACCATGGTAACACTGTTTTATGTGAATGAATGAATGCATCTTTATGTCTGATTAGTTGATAAATGTTAGATAAATGAAGCAACTAAGTAGATTTGGTATTCCACATGCATGCATAGAATGTATGTTATAACTAGATATTATATTGAATGAATAAAGTTTACAATGCACAACCTCAGATCTCGCTCATCCTCAGGTTGCAAACACTTGATTATTGCATCTACCCATACAACTATCTCAGGTGAGACTGCGCAATACATTTTGTGTACTGCGTTTCCTTCTGGTTTACCAGAGGGGTCGATAGTTTTAAAGGGATTTTGTTGGGAAGATTACTAAATCTCAACCAGGGTCAATATGTGAGGATACAATAGAAGCAGAATACCCCATAAGGAATCCCCTAGACCAACAAAAGAGTATATATAAAAAACCAACAAATGGTTATGTTGTCGGTTGTGTGGAAGAAAATGGGACTGAGTATGTGAGGTTGGGGGAATACATGTCAAAATAATGTTGAATCAGATAATGAATCATTGAAGAAATGAGAATCTAAAAGGAGGTGTTGAGACCGTGGAATCCAATGAAGGTAGATATAGAGAGTTGGTTGAAGACAAAGGGGCTAGAGTTTGCGCAGAAAGATAACAAAAATCCAATGTTAACACCGCAAAATATTTGGACAAGTACGTATTCACCGACTTGCATGAAGTATATTTTGTTATTTCCCACACATATTGTAGGAGTGGATAAAAACATTGAAATACAACCATCCTACATATTGGATCAAACAACTAGAGTGGAATCTTGAAGAGATCGCGCAACTACAATGAGTTGTTAATACGTTTACGTGTGGAGTAGATTTCTGGTTAGACATCATTATTTCCAGATTTATCACAGAGGTTGCAGTATATACAACAAAGTCGTACAGTGCAGATGAGCAAGATTTATTGAAGGGACCTCGAGGTAGGTACATCATATTTCTATATACTTCCATTGATATATTACTGTATAACAAAGGTGTAATGATCATGGAGTCAGACAACTAAACTAGGGTCAATATGTGAGGATAAAGTAGAAGCATAATACCCCATAAGGAATCCCTTAGACCAACATAAGAGTAGATATAAAAAACCAACAAATGGTTCCATTGTCGGTTGTGCAGAAGAAAATGGGACTGAGCATGTGAGGTCAGGGGAATATGCATCAAAAGGATGTCGAATCAGAAAATGAATCATTGAAGAAATGAGACTCTACAAGGGGATGTTGAGACTGTGGAATCCAACAAAGGCAGAGATAGAGAGTTGGTTGAAGACAAAGGAGCTAGAGTTTGGGTAGAAAGATAACATAAATCCAAAGTTAACACCACACAAATATCTGGACAAGTACGTATTCATCGACTTGAATGAAGTATTTTTCTGTGATTTCCCACACATATTGTAGGAGTGGATAAAAATATTGAAATACAACCATCCTACAAATTGGATCAGACAGCTAGAGTGGAATCCTAAAGAGATCGCACAACTACAATGACTTGTTAATAAGTTTACGTGCGCAGTAAATTTCTGGTTAGACATCATTGTTGCCATATTTATCACAGAGGTTGCAGTAGATACAACAAAGTCATACAGTGCAACTGAGAAAGAGTTCTTGAAGGGACATCGAGGTAGTTACATCATATTTCTATATACTTCCATTAAGATATTATTGTATAACAAAGGTGTAACGATGATGGAGTCAGAAAACTAAACTTCCCTACGTGCATGGGGGAAGGGGGGAAACACTGACAAGAGAGGGAGAAATGGTAGGAGAAGGGGATAACGAAAAGAAGGAGGAGGCCTTGAAACCAATTATGATGGATGAATACTAGATCAAGCGTATCATGGCAACATCTAGAAAGAAACACAGTGGAGTACCCTACCAATATAAGGTAAACACCAAGAAGAGAGCCATAGCCGTGAGGGAAGGATTGGCAAGTGATGAGGAGGAGGTAGAGGATCTCTAGGTTATGGAGTAGATTGAGGAAATCCTACGTGAAAAGTATGAGAGGAAGATGAGAGGTACAAGAGGAGAAATAGAAGGAAGCACTCCCATCCATATCAGTGTCAGTGCAGAACCCATAAACCCATGTACGACTAATACACCAAGAAGAACAACACCATTTAGACAACTGAATTTCGGGAGAAGGAAGACAGCATGAAGTACATCTACAGAAGGAAGAACAACTGGGGGAGCCAATTCAGGGACTAGTAGTCAAGAATCTACATAGTGCAGAGGTAGTAGTTCAACATTCAGGTTGGAAGGACATGATCCCACCATCAAGTTACCAAAATTCAAAGGAGAAGCATCGGAGGACCCAGAGAAACACCTGTTTATCTATGAAAATATCTAGGAAGAAAAATAGATCACAGATGACGACAATTTTTTTTCACAATTAGCTATCACACTAAGATATCGTGCACTGGATTGGTACATGAGTTTATCTACAAACAGTCTGCCAAGGACAACCAAAACGATTGGAGATATCAAGAAGTTGTTGATAAATGAGTTCCAGAAGCCTAGTTCAGAGGATCAATACATGAACGATATGATAGATATTAGATATAAATCAAGAGAATCTGTATGGGAGATTGAACAGAGATTCAAATGAATGAAGGGAAATCTAAAATACATCATGATAGATATGCATCACAGGCATCTGTTCATCAATTCACTGCTACCACACTTGAAGTACTCATTGTGACAACATAAGTTTCAGATGCAAGCATATGATCTACATGAAACCCTACAACTAGAAGAAAACCAACATCAAAATATAGATCCAACCATAGAGGGGCTTAAGGAGGATCTGAAGAACATAACATTCCAGCTAAACCAGAACAAAAGTAAGGAGAAAAGAGAAGTCGTTTGGTGTACCACATGTAGGACATAAGGACACCATAAGAACGAATGTCCAAAATTCGCACAGTACATAGAAGCAGGAATGTCAAACCCATTACCAATATGAGGAATTTGGTGTGAGATATGTAAGAAATAGGGTCATGATCTATACCACTTCCCAATGATGCAGAAGTACCGGACAGTATCGAAGCGCTCATATTACAACTTTTGCAAGTTAGTTGGCCATGATGAAAAAGATTGCAGAACCATGGAACTTATGAGGGAAAGAAAATCAGATGAATACAGGGTGCAGAAAAAAATGATGACTGGGAAAGCCACACCTCATTTTAACCAAGTACTAGCCCCATACAACACTGCGTAGCAACAATATAACACTACACAACAATAATATAACATTGTGCAACTGCAGTATAATACCGTGCAACCACACTATAATACCGCATAGTATAACCAAGTGCCTCAGTATATCGCGCCATGAGGGGATCAAGCTGGCTATAGAGGGGGAGGAAGAGAAATACGAGTCTTTGGAAGAGATAGAGGACTAGTGGTACGTCACAATTGTCAACAACCAGAACACTATGCAAGAGAATGCCCACTTCCACCAATGACCTGTATGTATTTTCATGCATTAGATAATGACATGGAAGAATGTCCGACACTATTAGGGAAGATCCAGAAAAATAGAAATAAAAAAAATCAAAATGTTCAATGGATATCAACAAAACCAGGGGATGAAGGAAGAAACATCAACATAGTTACATGGGGAGGAGCTAAAACAGGAAACGACGCAGTACGACAAGAGCCAGTACAACACCAATGGGTGGAAAATAATGTTGAAGCAAAGACGCAGTTTGATGCAAAGTAAAAGAAAGATATATTCAAGTAATCCAGACAAGAATTCCTGAAGCCAGACATTTCATCGACATCAACTGCGCCACATAATAAGGAAGTACTAGAGTACGAGATGCCTCCATCGCTGGATCACACCAAAGAAACACAACAACTGGGACAAGTAAGTACGATTAAAGGTTTTTTTCAATCCTATGTTAGAATACTAAATGATCCATCCTCTGCTAAAGTATTACAAAATATGCTAGAAAGATGTAGCATAGAAGCAGAAGGAAAGTTAGAATAGAAAATAGTCAATCACCTACATACAAGGAGGAGAACAAGTAGGGAATTTAAGTTGAACGCCAACATTGGAGATTTCAACATGGGAGATATTATACTAGATTTAGGATCCAAAGTAAATGTATTACCAAAGAAGAAATGGAAATGTACGGGATAACCCACATTAGGATATTCACATGTTCAGCTGAAACTAGCAAATAAACACATAGTTCTACCAATTGGAAGAATAAAAGGAGTAACAGTAGATCTGGATGGAGTACGGACTAAAGTCAACTTCAAAGTAATCGAGATAGTGGATGGCACAACATCTTATATAACATTGCTTGGCTTGGATTGGGAGTTTTATAACCAAGCCATAATCAACTTAAATATGTGGAAGATGACCTTTGAGTCAAGAGAATACAGAGTCATTGCATCATTGGACCCATCAGAAGGGGAAAGGTTTGTAGAACCTACATGCTTAGACTTGGATGAAATTAACCATTTGTACAGAACAAATGTGCGAGATGAATATTATATAAACACAACTGAAGATGGGATACTCAGTTGGAAAAACATCACCTCATGTGCATCAAACTGAGATATGGGCTTAGAAAATTGGCAGCAGAGGTTACACGAAGTCTCCACAAGAAGATGCACAAGAATAGACCGCACAGTAAGATGGGTAGGTACGGAGATAAGGGAACCTCCCAACTTTCATGGGGTGAATGACCTAGAAGCATTATTAACACGGTATGAATATGAAGTGTTATAAAATCAGAGGCTCTTAGCCCTGGATATAGCACTCAAGGAAACACCTACAAGATGGTGGGGGGCACACAAAGAAACAGTGAAAGACTAGTACCAATGTAAGAAGTTACTGCACATTAGGTTTGGCATAGAACAAGGAAGCAACCAGCTACAAAAACATGACAGACAGGGGGCACTATCATAACACTTGGAGAAGTGAAGAGTGCTATAGAAAATGACACCACTGGAGGACTGGCCTCATCATTTTTTTCACACATTTGAGGGTATCCCAACAAACTGGTATGCAGATGATGAACTACATAAAGGAACGACGAGATGGACAATATTAAAGAAGAACTTTACAATCACTTTATCTTTTGAGCATGAGAACCCCAACATAGATGCAACACTTAAAAAAATCAGAGGGGTGATATTCATTAAAGAAAAGAAATTTGAACTCATGATAGAATAACAACAACAAAACATACAAATAGTAAAAGAACTATTGTCATTCTACCACGTGCAGGAAGAAACACTAGATGAAGATGACCCACGCAATATTCAGATTGAGGAAGGTGAAGGTGAAATATAAGTGGAAGGTCCACCGTTGGAATTAGAAGTAATTGCTACGCTGATCAAGGTGAAGAAAGTCAACATTGGGATATTTGAGAATCCCAAAATGGACAGCATTGGAGACTACTGGGATGAGATAACAGTGGAAATCATAACAGAGTTACTACGCGAGTAAAACAACCTATTCCAATAGAGCTAAGAGAAATGAAGATACCACTCATATCAGAGGTAAGACTGATCAGAAAACGACCCTATAGACTAAACCCGATATATAAGAAAAAAGTCAAAGCTGAGATTGATAGGATGTTAGAGGTTGGAATCATAGAACCTGTAGAGGAATTAGAATGGGTAAGCCCGATGGTAGTTTAGGAGAAGAAACAAGGKGGAATAAGAATATGTTTCAACTTGAGGAAGTTGAATGATGCGGGCCTACATGACCTGTTCCCTACTCCCTTCACAAATGAAGTGTTGGAGAATGTAGGAGGACAAGAAGATTATTCATTCATCGACGGATTCTTAGGATACCATCAGATCAAGATAGAACTAGAATATAGATACACGACCACTTTTTCCACAATGGGTATCCTACCAGTATACAGTCATGTCATTTGGATTCAAGAATGTACCAAAAATATTTTCTAGAGTAGTTGTAGCGGCATTCAAGGAATTCATCCACCAGTTTCTAGAGGTATATTTGGATGATTGGACAGTCTATAGTCCGTTGAAATACCATGTATAGGTATTGTGGCTGATGTTAGAAAGATGAAGGAAGTGTCATATATCGTTAAATATCAAGAAGTGTATCTTCGGAACACCTTTTTGGATACTATTGGGCCATATAGTATGCAAGCAAGGCTTGATAGTAAATCCTGCCAAGATTGCAGTAATTGTTAACCTACCACCACCAAGAACAATCCTCCAATTGAGAGTGGAATTGGGACACATAGGATACTATAGTAAGTTTATAAATAGGTATGTGCAAATCACTGCGCCAATGGAGAAATTGCTAAGGAAAGACAACAAGTTTCAGTGGAATGAGGATTGTCAATGTGGATTGGACACCCTGAAAGCAAATATGGTAACCGTGCCAATATTGGTATTCCCAGATTGGGAAAAGACGTTCCACATCCATGTAGATGCATCATCCATATCACTTGGAACTATTATAGGGTAGGCAGGAGCAAGATAATTGGACAATCCTATAGCATTTTCTAGCAAAAAATTGTCAGAATCAGAGCAAAAGTATAATACCATAGAAAGGGAAGGCTTAGCGATGGTATATGTGCTTCAGAAATTCAAGAATTATTTATTGGGGAAACATTTCAAGATGTTCATAGACCATTCAATGCTCAAACACCTCGTCAAAAAGCCAATGTTGGGGGGGAGAATTTGTATATGGTTATTGTTGTTCAAGGAATTTGACTTTGAAGTGATAGTCAAGCCAGGAAAGTTGAATGTAGGACCTAATCACCTGTCGAGGATCACAAATGGGGAGGAACCTATGAATCTAGAGAAAATTTTTCCTGATGCACAACTATTTTCAGTCCATATAGTTGATGAATACTTCGTAGACATCATCCAATACTTGAGTACAAGGACTATGTCACATGAATTCAACACTGTGCAGAAGAAAAACCTGGTAGTCAGGGTTGCATACTATCAATTTATTGTAAGACACTTATACAAAATGGGTGCATATATCATCTTGAGAAGATGTTTTCTAAAGCATGAAAGACCAATGATCTTAGCAGAAGCCAATGAGGGAATAAAAGGAGGATATTATGCGGGAAATGATACCGTGCATAAGGTATTGCGCCCAGGACTATGGTGGCCAAATGTTCACAGAGACTCAAAGGACTACTGCTAGAAATGCGATGTATGCCAAAGGGTTGGTAAACCGAATAGAAGGGATGAGATGCCCCTGAGACCACAAGTAACTTTGTTGGTATTCGAAAAATGGGAAACATATTTTGTGGGACCAATTAACCCACCAACAAAAAGGTCACGAGGGAGGTACATTATCACTACGACATAATACCTGACAAGATTGGCATAAGCAACACCAGTAAAAGATTGGAGCGTAGAGAAAAAACACACTTCTTGTTTGATCACGCGATCACTAGATTTGGATGCCCAAGGATTTTGATGAGTAACCAAGGCACTCACTTCATTAACAACACTATTAGAGCTATGACTGAGGAGTTTGAAGTTTATCATCAAAATATTACACCATATCGTCCTCAAGAAAATGGAACAATGGAATCCTTTAACACAATCCTTGAGAATGCATTAACAAAGATCTGTAACGTTAATAGGGATTATTGGGAATTGAATATAGCAATAGTAATGTGGGAGTACAGGACCACATGAAAAAATTTGACAGGACAAACACCATTCAAATTGGTGTATGGAAAAGAAGCAGTGGTTCCATTATAATTTTTGGTACTTAGTCTATGTGTAGCAACAATTACAAACATTACAGAGCGAGGCGTAGTACAGGAAAGGATAAGTTAGCTGATGATCATGGAGGAAGATAGGATTCTAGCAGGGTTTTATCAAGAAGTAAAAAATGCAAGGGACAAAGCTTGGCATGATAGACATATAAAAGGAAGAATTTAAAGGAAGGAAACGTATTCTTGGTGTATGACAGTAAATCTCTTCAGCACCCAGGAAAACTCAAAATGCACTGGTTAGGACCATATGAAGTAAATACTATCATATATGGGGGAGCTGTACAGTTCAAGGATTTAGGAGGAACAAAAATCATAGGGATGATCAATGGGTGTCGACTAAAGTTGTATAGGGACAGTTGACATCCCAACGATTAGAAAAAAAAAAACCAGACGGGTTACCATGCTAGAAATCAAAATATAGAAACAAAGGCATAGCATGTAGAAAAGAGAATGAGCACTCTCACTCGGAAATGATAGTAGGATAGAGAAAGGACCAATGGTCACTAAAAGGAGGAAACAACGGAAATGACATGTACGACAAATTTTCCAGCGAACAGAGACTACCAAAATTAAATGACAAGAACGATGGGCGGGATGCCGCATTAATCGCACCAACTGGTGACAACAAGGGAAATCAATGGCAAGTACGCGGGAAGTGTCAATTCATTGAAAACACAATTTTGGTAATGTCTTCGGGAAGATTCACATGATTTCTATATAAAGGAAGCACGCTAGGATTGGAAGGGTTATTGTGAAATTGAGAAAAGCATAGAGCGATAGAGTATACCAAGTCAATGATGGGAATAATTTTCAATGGATTTTATTACAAGTTTACCCAAAACTGGAGGAAAACCTATCATCGTGGTAGTAGTGGATCGACTAACAAAGTATGCACATTTTTTCTCTCTTTCTCATCCTTTTAAAGCAAGTAAAGTAGTCGTATAATTCATGGAAACATTTCAAAAGCTACATGGACTCCCCAAGATTAATGTACATGACAAAGATCCAATTTTCACTATAATTTTTTGGACTAAATTAATTTCTTGTTTGGGTACTTAGTTGGATCAAAATGCATATTACTATCATCAATACGATGGGAAAATCAGATTGTGAATAAATTTCTAGAAGGAAATTTTCATTTCTTTGCATCTGATAAAAAAGCACAATGGGTTAATTGGTTCCCCTTGGTAGAATGGTGGTACAACACATCCTTCCATACTTCATAAAAAATGTTCACATTTCTAGCAATTTATGGATATCATATTTCATGCATCACATCACCATTGAAAGGGATTTCAAAGGTTCAAGCAATGGAGGATGACATAGGGCACCAACAAGAGGGTATCAAACTATTGAAGGACAACTTGGTTATGGCACAAAATTGGATGAAACAACAAGCATATCAACATCACATTGAAAGAGAATTTGAAGTGGAGCATTGGGTATTTCTAAACCTATAGCCATATAAACAAATGTCCCTCAAGAAAACAAATAAGGAATATAAATTAGCACCCAAATATTATGGCCCCTATAAGGTTTTGCAAAGCATTGGAAATATGGGTTACAAATTGGAAATCTTCACGTGTACATCCAATATTCCATGTTTCTTAATTAAAGAAGGTAATCAGTAACATGATCCCAGACCAAGTTATTTTAATAGAGACTAATGAAGAAGGGAAAATCATACTAGAGCCATAAACAATCCTTGAAACAAGGATTAAGCAGCTGAGAAATCGAGCAATTATCAAGTGCTTCATCAAATGGAAGAAATTGTTAGTTTGTTGACGTGAGAAAAATTCTCTTTACCAACAACATGGGTTACCCCCAGTGAGAAGTATCAATTAGACCTCACACCATTTGGAATAGGGAACCCATCCAAATTCTATCCCGGTAGCCATTTATGGTTTGGGGGTTTACTAGTTGTGGCTCGGTCCACCGATGAAGGATTCTAAGCTAAAGAATGAAATGCAAATAATCTAAGATGCATCCATCCAGACATAAAAGGTAACAAAAAAAAAACATAGAACTATATTCTCTCATGTTAATGGCCCGGGAAATAGTTCACACATATCATATAGAAGAATACGAATAAATAATTGCAGACACAAAATATTCTAACATTTAAAAAATCATTTATAGTCCTATGTCCACGAATTTAGACAAATATTCCCTGAAGAGAATAAATAAGAATGCAAAAAACATACATAGTGATAGTCTACAATACAAAGTACATTATTACACAACCCAAGTGTTGAGAAAAACACAACATAATAGTCCACACACGTGAACAGAAGCATCAAAGTTCTAATATCTTATCCAAATAGGCATCTCCTTATTAAAAGTTTTAGTAATAGTAAGTGAAAGCTCCAAGAGCCCAAAATACCTAACGTTGAATGCATTCCATTCATTTATTGAGGTTCACCTTGACTCTTGGGCTTCCTCCTTCTTGACTCTTGACCTTCCTCCTTCCCGACTCTTTACCTTCCCTTTAAAATTTTTTCCTTACCCTCTAAGGCATGATGAGGGAATAATTATAGTAGAAATTTTCACAATTTAATATATCAGACAATATATTCATTTACATTTCAAATTTTATCTTTTAGTGCTCATGGGATATCATGTATTTTGGCCCTATTTAGCCTCATACAATGTGATGATTAATATAAACATTGGGGGTATCACCTTCCTCTATGGTTGGCGCTTGCATACCATGAGGATTTTACTTTTTCTTCTGTCATTTGGGCTTGATTCTCTTTTGTTGATAGTTTCTCCTATGTCGGTGTATCATCCTTTGTTGTAGATCACATTTGCAAAGATTTTTTTGTGTATCTGTAGTATACTCCTTTACTCACTATTTATGAATATGATCTTTGTCCAGCTGGTACCTGGGTTCCATTCAACATCAAATACATGAGTTTCCCATACATAAAAAATTTAAATGCAAATTAAAATATATTTAACCATGGATAAACTGATCTACAATTGACTGAGAAGTTTGGATATACTTCCCTTAGTTTGGTATCTAGACCTTTTGATGGTTGTTTCATGGGAATCCACAATTGCAATGATGTGTTATTAAATTTTGCATCGATGACAATATCTCAGTACTAAAAATAAAAAATATATGATGAATGGTGAGGAATAGCCTAAAACTTATAACTAGGAATTTGTATAGCTTGAAGATACATTTCTAACAGTATAAGGAACACACAAAATGGGTATCGAAGTCAAAAGTTATAACCAAAATACAAAATGTAGTTTTACAAGATCCGTCACCGTATTGGAGGTTGGAAGTTATTTTTCCACTAGTGTATCAACATTGGAATAAGAATCAACTATGGTATGTCAGTGTCAAAAAAAAATATTTAACTCCAGTATGTTAGCAACAAAAGAAATATTGAGCTCTGATGTATTGGTGAGAAAGAGATTTATTCTCCCTACACTAGTTGTATCGATGGTTAAAGGGATGATGAATTCCCTAATGATTGAGCTCTAGTATGAAAACTTGGAAATATAGGATAAACAGTAAGGAATCTCCTACAACGTATAACTAGGAAATTGTATATCTCGATGAGACCTTTCCAACTATATAAGGAGGGCATGGAACAAGCTTTGAAGTCAAAATCTATGGCCAAAATACGAAAGGTAGTTTTATGGGACCCATGGGTGTATCTCCATTAGAAACAATATTACCTCTGATATGCCGGGAAAAGAAACAATATTTCCTCCGGTGAAGGAAGACAATCAAAAAGTTTCAAAGTGTTTTTTTAATGACAAGAAACAATAAGAGCTTGAGTTAAAAAGTCAATAACTTTCTCATACTATGTCTGATTGAGGCATTATTTTTTGCAACACAGAGAGCACAGAGAGAGGCTTCTAGTGAAAGACCTTACAAATTCATCCAATCATTTGAGTATAATCATGTTTAATTAAGGTTACGATTAATGAGGCTTGCTTGACAAGAAATACTTGGTGATCATTCTATCACTTTTTCACCTTGGATTTTGATTTCATTAATGGCATTGGAATCGTAATCCCGTAAAACATACATATAGCCTGTTTCGGGAGTGAAAAATCCAATTTGACCAATACCCAAAATCACAAGCAAAGGAATTTTTTAATGAAATTTCGAACCCCATTCTCACTATTTCTTTGCCCCAATTTAGTTCTATCAATTCGTACAGAATCTACGTTATATAGGATCTTAATCCATCCATTGGAAATAAAGTCATATGTCAGTGGCTGGAAAATATTGTCCCGTGAAAATAGCCAAGTGATGTTTGGATCACTTTCCACTAAGTATGTGATAAGAGTACCAATTGTTCTCTGAGATGCAATTCAGAGACAACATGTGCCTTGTAGATGTTTCAATTAACCCACCTAACAATAAAAAACACTTTCATGATCAAGGTTAGTCATAGAATCAAAAGTTGCAAAATAAACATGATGGTATGGTATGCATAATAAAAGTTTCTAGTAACACACACAAACTTAATCATGGCTACAACATGATGTAGATTAAAATCAGCAGTAAATCAAAAGAACCCATGGGTGCAGAGAAAAAGAGAGGCCTCAAGATGTGATTATCTTGTTGATGCAATCTATCTTGGAAAAGAAAGGAATATCATCACCAATACACCATGTATTGGAGAAGATACATCAAACTCTCCAATACACCTTATATTGGTGAAGATAGGGGAATCTTGTCAATACATAATGTATCGGTGAGAAAAAGAGATCATGCACTGATCTATATCAACTGCAGGAAGTAGATGGAATGTCGACGTATCAGGGTGTAAGGAGTGATTGCAGTCAATTATATTGGTGGTGCAACAAAATTTGACAACCAATACATGGGACAAGTACTTAAAAAATCTCTAGTAAGGAATACTGCACATGTGCTGCCATTGAAAGATTTATGTATTTTAGTGTGTCAGCATCCATCAATTGATTCATGATGGTGTATGAATGCTCAAGCATTGATCGAGCAATGATACAACAACTCTTCATAAAAAAATTCTAATTGTTGGTTCGATTCATGTATCGATGATGATGGTGTGTTTAATGTCAATGTGTCAGTGCTCAAATATTGATTAGGTTTTGATACACCAATACTTCAAAAAAAAGATCTAAGTGGTTTCCCCAATTTGTGTGTCGGTGAAGAAGACAAGATGTTCACCATTACAGGATGTATCGATGAGGTAAATAAGATGCTCATCGATACAAGTTGTATTGGTGAGGGAAAGAATATGTTCATTGATACAGGTTGTATCAATGATGGAAAGAATATTATATCCAATACATTATGTATCGGTGGGTCAGAGAGTTCTTCAAAATTGTTGAAAATGGTAAATTTTGGAGAGAAAGAAAAGAGTCTTGTGATTTATCATTTGCATGAGAGAGTCTAAAAGTTTTTCTAATAGAAAATTTCAGTAGGGG
>JZKD02S1311420.1:228646-254544 GCA_000966675.3 Picea glauca
CTCTTAAAGTAGTGGTTAAAATAAAATATTTGGAAGGGTGTTGTGGTCGCACAACAATTGGAAACACACTGGGAAAATCCAAAATATATACTATTCCTCCCTAACTTATGATTAAAATGCAAAGGGTCATATAATCACTTTTGATATCATAAATTGAAGAAAAAATGTTTTGCAGTTCCTTGAATGGTTTCATCATGGTGGGCTCACTAGTGATGTTTGCATGTCGACTAGTAGTGTGTGTTTGTTGTAAAGAGAGGATGAATGATGGTGAGATTTATTTCCTTAAACTATGTAGATGATTCATGTTGGTATCTTTGTCATGGGCTGATTTGGATAATTTCAGGGGCAAAATTTCACTCATGGGAAAAATTAAGGGGTTTGAAATTTTGAATGGGTGATTTTTTTGCAAAGAAATGATTCATAGGGCTTACTATTTTTATCCCAATATTTATTAAAGAAAAATAGCTATAAATAGATATCCAACCCGTATTTATCCTTGAGAACACATACAAACTATTTTCTCCCTCCCAAATTCGAATCGAAGTGGTCATTTTCCCTTGATTTTCAGGAATGGAGACTTTCGAGAGAGATTTCACCCATTACCCTTCCTGTAAATCCAACTTACAATTGCATTCTCCCTAATTTGTGATTTGAGGGTATTTTTTACTCAGAAATCTCACCCACATTTCATGGAATCCTAGATGACAGAATTAATTTCATCCCTATATAATTCCCGCCCCTATCCTATTAAATGACATGGAATCCAAATTCACTAGATTAATGCATCAAATATTATTTCCCCTTCATAATTCCTTCTTGTTTGGTTGTATTTTCAAGTCATTTTAGATCAACCCTCTTATTCTCTTGGCATATGCATATACCCTTTTCCATATCTCATGGATAATCAGATCGAATATTGATTCCCCTTCATAATTCCTTCTTGTTTGGTCGTATGTTCAAGTGATTTTGGATCACCCCTCTTATTCTCTCGGCATATACATATACCCTTTTCCATACCTCATGGATAATAATACATTGTGATTATTTCTATTTATAGAATGAAAGTGGGCATTGATGGGAATTTTCTCTACATGATTTGCATAATTTCTATCATGACATGTGCTCTCACATTGAAGGTATATGTTGAATATTGATTACAACATTTCATATAATTCTCCAATCAAATTCCAAGTAAAACCCATTGTTAGTTTTATTCCTATCTTTTCCATATTTGTTTCCCCTTCAATTGAATTGGTTACATAACATGTAATTCTCTATGCAAGATTGTTTTTTAAGAACAAGTTGTTTTTAAGAAAAAAGACAAATCGAATAAAAGGAGCCTCAAGTTTATATTTGTAATACATTTTAGAGAGTAGATTGAAATTTAAAACCATCATACTAGAATATTAAGTGGTGATATTCATGTCATTGGAGAGAAAAATGAAATTTCCCAATTCATTATCATAGTCGTAGGTCCCTCTTTCGTACCCATGTACCCATCAACCTAGCATCTTAGGAAGTGATTAGTGCGTGGATTCTTGTAATTCGAGAAAATACCATAGGAAAAAATTTTGTTATAGGAATAATTTGTAGATGCATTGGTGATATCCCAATATATTCTAGGTGTCTGATTCATATTTTTGAAGCATCAATCTTAAGGAATATGAGGTTCTTGGATAGTAAGAGAAACAAGAGAACTTATAGAGAAATTTTGGTAAATCAGACAAAATTTTGTAGAGTTATATCTTTAAATTCTCATTATTAGTACATATTTTTAGTAACCTTCCAAGAATGTTGCTAACTTTAGTTGTCCATGCCAGTTGTTTTACAAAAACATTATAGCTTCAACTATCCATGGTAGTTGTTTTCTTGTAGACATGGAAATTAACTCGGGAACACACAAGTAAATGTTACTTGTGTCCACTCTACCTTTACCTATCCATGCTAGTTTTTTTCTTGTAGAAATGGAAATTAACTTGGGAACACACAAGTAAATCTTACTTGTAGACATGGCAACTAACTTGGGAACACACAAGTAAATCTTACTTGTAGACGTGGTAATGGTTTAAAACCTAAATCTTGAGGAATTTATAGTTGTGCCTCTCTTCTCATATATAATATGTGTCATCCTTTATGAAACTAAATTTATGGTCTACAACCTACTATAAGGTATACTGTTTGGATATTTTTTGATATATTGAAATCCTTCCAGCCACACTTTATCTATAATATTCTTCTATGTGCATTTTCTAGCACATTTCCTTGGTGTTAGTAAGTTGTCACCATTCATTGTCAATGGCTCTAGGTAGTGTTGGTCAATTCTTCATATTCTAACTTCAATGGAAAACTTACCTCCTCCAAGACAACATGCCTTGGTTCATATCACCTAATCATCTTTGCAAGAAAATATGTGTAGTGACTTCATCAAATATGTTTTCAAGAAAATTGATGTTTTGGAAAAGGTTTCCATGTTGTTTTTATTAAAAATCATGACACTTATAGGGGGGAAGTTGAATACTTTTATCACTTGGTTGAATATTTCTATAGAAACCCCCATAGCGAAAAGATCCATTGAACCTGAAAAATAACAATCCAAAAGCTATTAAGACTTCCCAAAATTTCTTAAAGATATTATCATTTGGAAGAAAACAAAACATGATGCAAATACCTTATTAGTGATTGAAAACATGCACTCTCTCTTATCCTCCTTCAAATTTATTAATTCTTAGAAACTGAGATGTTGTAAGCAAGTTATTGTCAAATGATTTTCTTTTACATAGTTACTAACCTTCCTTAATTGTTGAATTTCCTTAGATACTGAGGATTAAAACCACTACTTTGTGTTTGGATCCATTTTGGATCACAAATGCTCTAGTTCATTCATCAATATGTTGGAATACTGAGAGGGGGGGCTGAATCAATATTATTCATTTTATTACCACTTTCAACCAGAATATATAATCATCAACAATTTATCACTTATTCCTTCATTTAACATTTCATGAACATGTAACCATAAGTAGTACCATTAAACAATATCAAATCAAATAACCACATGCACAGTACACCATAATTTACATGGAAACCCAAATGGGAGAAAACCATAGAATTATTTCTTATATATTAAAAGAGTACATTCATATGAAGCATCAACTTCCAAATTCTCTAGCACCAACTTCAAGTAGGATGCACCCCCCTATTTTACAAGATCCATCCTAAAGGAAGCTACAACTCCCTAAATTCTCTATCTACAAAAGGAAGGAGGCTCCAACCCCATAGTTTATAGGGTCAAACCTGAAGTAATATCAAACTCCATGTGTTCTCCATATCTAACTGAAAAGAGGCTATGACCCCTTGATTTACAGGCTCCAAGTTGAAGGAAGCTCCAACTCCCTTTGTTCTCTGGAACCAAGCAGAAGGAGGCTACAACCCCCCTTTCCTTGCCACATCTTGCCACCCTGAAATATAAGTGTAAACACAAACTTTCACTACTAGTGATACTGTCACTACCATTGTCACTGATATTTCAATCTGTCATCCAAACTATCATTTTCCCTGTCACTGTCACTGTCTCATCAACCTATCAACTTTTAATTATCCCTGTCACAGTGTCTATCATTGTCAACTAGATCCACTTGCATATATCATATCAAAACATATTCCCAACATAAAGTATCCAAACCATGTTCTAAAATGTACCTCAATAATGTATCATACCATGTACCATAATATAAGCCTCAACTATATGCCAATATCACAAATATGTGCTTCTAATAGTGAAGCATAACATCCATAAACTAAGTACCAATGATACTTCTCAAGCATGTATCAATATCACCATGAACTTAAACCATGTGCAACCATGTACCAAAAATGGCCTCGAATAATTTGCTTAAGCATGTTCCATATGATCTATGATACAAGCCTAAAAAAAACACTTAAAAGACATACCTTTACTCATGAAGAAAAATTAATACATACCATCTCAAACCCTGTAACAACCATGTTGTATCATCAGGCCTTGTTGCAACATGGAGCAAGCATCCTTCTTCAAATATGTCTTAGCCTCGCTAGGAAGATATTAGTTATCACATGGGGCCTCATGTGATAGACACTAAACAACCTACAGGGATGCCTCGTGGGACACCACTAGCCTGACCCATGGGGGTGATCTAAATTAGGGTTTCCTGAAACCCTTCCCTCTCTGTAACTCCAAGGATTTCGCACTCATTTATTTCTCAGATATGCTAAAAAAAGGTTTACCAAAAGATCACTTGAAAGATAGATAATCATTGAACTTGTGTGTGTTATTATGAGAGACTTATTGTGGTGTATTTATACTTCTTTCCTTAAATTTAGGGACAACCTGTACTTTCTTGTTAGAACCAATTTACCCTTTAATTAATAACTTGTAATTGTTTAGTGGCTTCTTAACCATTCTTCGGGGATTCCAACTTCATGAGAGCATAACTCCTCAACCATGAGGAACCACATGGCATCTCACCTATCGTTGGAAACAATGTGATGAGGACTATCCATCTATGAGGGTTTTGTATGTACTTGTAATTTTATTCAATCTCATTTTACTCAATCAACTTCGGGATTTATGACCACACATTTGGGTTTCCTATAGACTTCTTCAAAGCGTCTTCCCTTGAAGGCCATGCTTAAAGATATGTCATACGAGGACCAATTTGGAGACTTCTTCAATTATACCCAATACTTTTATAGGATTATAGACTTCCTCTAAAGTTGACATCAATGAAAATCAATTTTCCTTCAATCTCCCCCTTTGGAATTGATGGAAACACTCATGCTCCACCTATGACCAATAGTCCCCTTGTTTGCATGCTTCTATTTTTTTCTCCCCTTTGACATCAATGGAAAATGGTAACTCCCCCTGAAAATATGCTTATGAAATTTATCTCATGCTTTTGTTCTTTCTCTCTTCTGGTGCAATTTCTCCATTAGTGCTTCCTGATGATGTAAACAATTGACATATAAAAACAATCATACTAATATTCCTTTATCGTCTCTTCATATATGGATTTTCTTTCGTTGTATTTTTTGAAGGAATGTTGTGGAAATCACTATGGAGCATAAATTATTCCAATTTTATGTCAAAGATACTCAAATGTCTCTCTTGGAAGAGGTTTAGTGAAGATTTATGAAATTTGTTCCTTTGTCCCAATGTACTCTAACTTGATATTCTTTTTTATAACTTGTTCCTGTAGAAAGTGAAATTTGATAAAAATAAGTTTTCTCTTGGAATGCATCATTAGATTATTGGAGATACTTATTTCACTGGTATTATCAAAGAATATTGAAATATGCCCATCATACTTCACTTATATATCTTGCAGGGTTTTCTTCATTCAGAGAACCTGAGTACAACACATTGTCATTGCAATTTATTATGATTTTGTTGTAGAAAATGATATTGATGAGTGCTTCTTACTTAATGAGGATACCAAAAAATCACCCAAATAGAAGGCTTCTCCGCTAGTACTTCTTTGATCATCAATGTTTCCTTTCCAATATGCATTTGCCTAGGCTACCATAGTCATCTCATTCCCTTTTGGATACCACAATACAAACTATGTTGTTTCTTTAAGATATTTAAAGAACCTCTTTAATGTTAGAACATGAGTTTCTTTTGGTGTTTCTTGAAATCTTACAATCTGTCCAACTACTTGAATTACATATGGTCTTAAGGTTGTCACATAGAGTAGGCTTCCAATCATCGATCTATAGAGTCTATTATTTGATTCCTTAGATTCATTGTATTTTATCAACTTGCAATCGGTCACCATAGGAGTACTTACTAGTTTGCAATCTTCCATTCCAAACTTCTTCAACATTTATTTGATGTACTTGGTTTGGGAAATGAAAATGCCTTCATCCCGCTGAGATATTTGAAGTCCCAAAAAGAATCTCATTTCACCAATGATCTGGATTTCTGAGCTGAACGAAATGAATAACAGATTGAATACAATAACACAGAGATATGGAGAAAAATAATAGATACCTATTGAACAATAACCTCTATTGAATAACAAAAATAGGTTTAAAGTGTAAAACTACAGAATTGAAAACAACTTACTTGAATGGTGGTATCTATCTCTGAGAAGAGGTGTGGTTGCTACATGCATCTGTCTAAGAAGAATGATTTAAATAAGGCTCCAGAGGCCTTTTTAACATTACTCATGAATTCCAAAACCCTATACATCCAAAAACCTAACCCTAGGAGATGAAACTCCAAACTTTATGTGGGCCCTGATGGGTAAGTTGGTACCTCAACTTCCCATGGTTGTAACTTTTGCATACGACCTCCATTTTAGGCGTGTGATATCCTATTAGAAAGGTATTTTCGAGAAATAAATATTATGCCATCAAAATCTAACTCCATACATAGTTTGACTATGGAAAGCCAAAAAAACACTATTTAGGGCCTCAAATGGCCCTGGAAGTATAGAAATATGTACTAACATGAAAAATTCCAAAATAATCCAGTTGGAATAGGTGGGAGGCCACCAATATCCACCTGGATGATGTGTAGGGATTCAAGATAGCCCTAGAAGTACAGAACCCACAATTACAAATAAATGTCATCACTACAAAGAAACATGTTGAACTAAAAATTGTCAAGAGGAATCAGTTGGAATAGGTGGGTGGCCACCAATATCCACCTGGATCAGTCCTCCCCCATTAGGAAGAAATGGTCTCCATTGTATTGAGTTCCCCCATTAGCTGAGGAATTTTTTGTTGAATTTGGCCCCATGTGAGCCACTTGCCTTGGTGCAGGAGTTTCCCTGCCTTGACAACTTGATAAAGTTGGATACTCTGTTGATGAGTGCCCTTGACATGTTTGTCCAATATCTAATCACTAGATTCATGTTCCATGCAGTCAAGGTTTATCTCTATTGGTGTCAATTGTTCTGTGTTCTTTGATGTGTGCAATAATGGTGGAAAATATGGTCGAAGGAGGTCCACATTGAACATTGGGTGCAAGCCAAGGAACGAGGGAGTGTTAATCTCAAAAGAATTATCGCCCATAGCCTTTGTGATAGTGTAAGGCCCATAGCAAAGTGGAAAAATATTTCGATGGGGCTTTGTAAGGCTCTCTTTCTGCAAATGTAACCAAACATTGTCTCCCACCTGAAAATTTTGTAGTACCCGACGTTGATCATGGAACTCCTTGTACTTAGCATTGGATTTCTGAAAAATCTCATGGACCTGTTGGTAGATGTGTTGAATCTGTTGGATTTTTTAGCCTCAGACTAAACATGGGAATATTTTGTCTATGTGGTTGCAAGAGGTAGTGCAACATCAATGGGACCCAAGCATTGGAATCCCAACCCTACCTGAAATGGGCTATGGTCGGTGGAGCTATGGAGATCCCCATTGTAGCTATGTTGAACATAGGGAAGACTCTCATCCCATGTACATGGATGATTACAATTATACAAGCGCAGGATGTGTACAATCATTTGATTAACAACCTATGTTTGGCCATCGGTTTGAGGGTGGAAGGCAATGGATTTAGTGAGCTTGGTGTCCAAAAGTGACCAGAGACTTGACCAAAATGTGTTGAGGAACTTGTTGTCCCAATCTAAGATGATGGTATGTGGTATCCCAAAATGGACCCACACTCGTTAAAAGAAGAGATTGGCATTATATTTTGATGTGATGCTCTTCTTGCAGGATGTGAGAATGGACATATTTGAAAACCGATCAACCACCAAAAATATGCAATCATTTCCTTTCTTAGTGGAAAAAATACCAGACATGTAATCCATCGAGATGGATTCCCAAGGCCTTTTTGGAGTAGGAAGAGGAGTGTATAAGCCTTGCTTCTTGGTGGTTGTCTTGGCAATGGCACAAGAAATGCAATATCTGATATACTTGTTGACGTCCTATCTAAGTTTTGGCCAATAATGTTTTTTTTGTAGAATGACCAAAATTTTCTCCATGCCAAAATGTCCTTCCATCCGACTGTAGTGAGCCTCCCAAATAATATTTGCACATTCTCTTGCAAGAACATATAGGTGGCCTAGATGGCATAATAGTCCATCTTGAATGTGAAAATTAGTGGCATTCTCACTTGTACCCAAGAGTTGATAGGTGGTGGTGAAGTCAGGATCTCACTAATAAATTTGGGGCCACTCAGATGCCTATACCCATAGGAATGGAGCATGGAGGTGAGTGTATAAATGGGAGGTCGACTGAGGACATCATCGATATGATTTGTGCACCCTATCTTATACTTGATTTTGATATGAAATTGTTGCAGGTATGTGGACCACTTTTGATGGAGGTCATTCTGCAACTTCCCCTGTGTCGGTATGAACTGCAGAGGCTTGTGATCAGTGTGGATGATTGTCTCCTTTCACAGAATGTAATGTTTCCATTGACGTCAGGCTTGCACAATGGAATACATTTCCTTTTCGTAGGTGGGGTATTTTCGGATAGTATCTAAGAGCGTCTCACTATGGTATTCTACTGGATGACTGTGATGAGTGAGAACTGTGCCTATAGCATAGTCGGATGCATCAGTCTCAATCTCAAGTAGTTGTTGCAGATTTGTTAAGGAGAGTACTGGATCTGAGCACAAGCAATGCTTCATATCATCAAATGCTCATTTTTGTTCCTTACCCCATATGAAAGTTTCCTTGCCACTTCCCTTGGTCACTTGCCTGAGGGCCCATGCAATATGGGATAATCCCAACATGAACCGTTGGTAGAAGTTGGAAAGTCTCGAAAATCTATGAATCTTGGTTAGTGTGGTCGGGGATGGACAGTCACAGATGACTTGGATCTTAGTTGGATCCACATGTACCCCATGCTCATTAAAAATATAGCCAAAGTATTGGACCGTGTTCATGCCAAAGGATCATTTTTCCAAGTTGGCATATAGCTCATGTTGTTGTAGAGTGTTCAAAACCTATTGAATATGTTTCATGTGCTCCTCCCAAGTTCTGTTGAATATGAGGATGTCATCCATATATACCACCACAAAATATTTGGTGAAGGGTCTCAATACATTATCCATCAACGTCATAAAATTTTTTGGCGCATTTGTTAAGCCAAAGGGCATCACCAACCATTCGAAGAGACCTTCTTTAGATTTGAAATTTGTCTTCAATACATCAGTTGATTCGATGGGAACCTGGTGGTAGCCATACTTTAGTTCAATCTTGTTGAAGAATTTTTCCCTCTTGAGTTGGTCAAGATCATCAATTTGGGGAATTGGGTACTGGTTCTTGACTGTGATTTTTTTTAATGCTCGGTAATCAATGCAGATTCGTCAGGTCCCATATTTCATCTGCACCAGTACAATCGAGCTTCCACAAGGGTATGAGTTGGGTTTGATGTTCCCCTATTGAAGCATCTCTTGGATTTGATTCTTGATTTCATCATTTTCCATCAACAAGTGATGTTAGACTAGTCCATTAGGCATAGGTGCATAGGGGGTTAGATCAATTGGATGCTTGACTTGGCATTGCATCGATACCCCAATGGGTGAGAAGAGGATGTCTTTGTACTCTTCCATGATCTCATCCACTTTCTTCTACTGCAAAGAGAGGCTCTGTGTATAGGTCACAGATGTGGTGATAACCTTCTACTTACTATGAGCACGGATCACAAATAGTATGAACTTCGCGGACTGTGAAATAACCTTACTACATTTCTTAGCAGTGATTAAAGAAATAACGGTAGGCGGTGCTACCTCTAGTATCCTTTACAATTTTCTACCCAAAGTAATAATAACATTGTGGGGTCTAGACTCATACACAACATGTCGCTTCCAAAAATATGGTTGGCCTAAAATAACATCACAAACTTTAAGGGGAGAAATATCACATAATACCTTATCTTTGAAGGACTTCATGTCGTAAGGTAGACAACATTGTTGGCTAACATGGAGATATCTTCCTTAGAGAAGACATTCGATGGTGTAGGGTTGCAGGTGGAGTGTCATCGACATGTCCACTCGCTTGACGACCTCTGCAGAGATCAGGTTCTTCTAAATCCCACTATCGACAAGGAAATGAAGCAGATCTCCCTTTACCAACATCTATGAGTGAAAGAGGTGTTCCCCTTCCTCTGGTTCTTTCAGTTCACTTGGCTAGAATTTTTTAGTAGTGATAGTGGCACTGGGTTTGACATCAATAATATGCTTCCCTCCTTCTGTATTTGATTTATATTCAGAATCTAACCTCTGACTCAAAATATTTTAGCTCGACCACCAGTGACTACTTGGAGCGACATTCTTCAGTGTTGTGCCAAAGGATTTTATGGTATTCACACCACTTTCATGTGTCCTTATTCGAATTCTCATTACCCTTCTTGGGTTGTGGCTTGGACCAGTTGTCCTGAGAGTGGTCATGTTTTCTTTGTCCTTGTTTTTTGGGTTTGGGTCACCTTTTCCCCGATTCAGATGTGAGGAGTTTGCAGATCCAAACTCTCGCCTCTTCTACTTAATTGTTTGCTTGATCTTGACATCATATCTATAATCCACACTAATGTAGTTCCCCTACTCCCTCGTAGGTCTACATGACATCCCGATCAAGGATCTCTGATTCTTGAGTCAAATGACCCTTTGAAACCTTAATGGTCTCCTTCTGTATCTAAACACAGGCCCCTTCATCTCCTCAATGCAGGTTTGATAGCACCTACAAGATTCCATTTTTCTCTCCTACAAAATCTCAGAGTATTGGGCTTTAGATCATTTTCTGATAAGTCCCCTCTTGATGTGACCTTAGGAGGAAACTTCACATGAGCACGCGATTACAGACCACCCTCAATGTTTTAAAGTTTTCACAAATTCTACCCCCTAAATTCTACGAGATTGTTGATCTCAAGATCTTGACGATATTGTCTGAACTGACGGTTCAGATCTGCACTTTTCAAATCTACGGACCAGATCTTCCCCTTCTCAATCAACGGTCGAGATCTCTTCGCAATTTTGGAATTCATACTTTTGAAACTTCAAACCTCTCTTTCCTTCATACGTCAATATTCTATAGTTGACGATCTAAGGACACCTGTCCTCCAATCAACGGTCCTGCCTTCAGTTCGGGTGTTTGACCTTTCAACTCAAATCAATGATCCTATGACCCCCCCTTCTCGATCGAAGTTCAATATCTCCTTTGAGTCTTCGGACTTCTGAGATCTCAAATCTCAAACTTCACCCATCTTCCTAATGCCTTTTATTCGAAGGCTACAATCCATTGATGCGTGTCCTCCTGATCTGACGATCGATGATTACTTCGGGTCTTTACCCGAAGTGCATGGATTTATGCCATGTGTCTCTTACATTCGATGGATATGAATCACTTTGGGACTTTACTCAGAGTCCATGGATTCATTCCACGTCTCCTCTATATCTGGTGGTCCAGATTTACTTCGGATCTTCAGGATTCGGCAATCTCAGATCTCAATTGAAACCCCGCTACACTTTACCCAGAGCTCACGATCTGTTGCAACTGTCCCCTTGCACATCCACAAGTCTTGTCTCTTCGACTATTCGGGCTTTGAATGTTTCAACCTTTCACCTTTGCCTTCCTCTGGATCTCATGACCCATTGACACGTACCCTTCTAGATCTAACGGTCTAGATTCGCTTCGGCTCTTTGTCTCTTCGCACTTTGGGAATCTCAAGTTTCAAACTTGCTTCCTCCTAAGCTTAGGATATCTGACGGCTTAGATTCACTTGGTCGATCCAATGGCTCAGGTTCACTTTGGATGATCAAACGACTGAGATTTCACTTCAGATTTCCAACTCTTCGAGCTTCAGAAATCTCAAGTCTCAAACCTCAATAAGTTCTCTCTCCTATGTGTGTGAAGCTTTAAGTATCGTGCACCTTACACATATCAGATAGTTGTTGATTGTTTTCTCTATGATCTAATGAACATTATCTCTCCTCCTCCCGAGATTCTGATTTCTTCTGACTTAGAAGATTTATCAATCTTCAAAGTTTTCAAACATTTTCTCCTCCTACGAGTTCGAATCTTGGATCTCGTCAACACTTCTGAAAAGTGTTATCCCTTATGATATTGATCCTTAAAGGATTCTGACTTCCCATGCACTCCTTGTGTTCTCGAGATTTTGATAACTCAAATCGAAGGATTTCTTGAAAATAAATTCTTCTCCCCCACCTGATGTTCCTTTATTATGGTGCTTCAACGCTTGGTCACTTCTTGACACTGTGCACTGCTTTCACCTGGTCTAAGTTTACTTTGTTTTCTCCTTGCATTCGAGATGCACACCTTGCATATGATTTTCAGAAGAGAAACAATTGAAACTTATCCAGTTTTGTAACAAACTCATATGACCAACTCTTGAACAGTCACACATGAATGAAATGAACTGAATCACATACACACAGAATATAACATTCATTCAATCACACATTCAAATGAACACAGTCCAAGGATTTGGGACAATTCTGTCTGCTCTATTCATTCATGAAACAAATTACATAATCTTGCAGTTCTCCATTGCATCTTTCTTCTACTCTACTTTTCTCTAGTGATCTCTATCTCTATCTCTATCTCATAATCTCCTAATTCTTCTTTTAAAATACAACAACAAAATATCTAAGGACTGGCTCTAGGAGCTCTCGTCATCTTGTTTGCAACCTATCCTATCAACTCTTAGCATTTACCTAATTTTTCCTATTACAATAACTAACAGTTATTTCCAAATAAGAGTCAACACTCCATATCTGCAACCCCTTACAGTCCTATATGAATTTACAAACATGACATATTTAAAAATGTTTCTTTCAGAAATATCTCAACAACTCGATTTACTTATGAGTTAATTGCTGATGTGAAACTCTGTCATGCTGAGATGTCATTCCCTTGCCTCCATGCATGCATATTTGAATTTGAAGGTGATGCTCCTACATCATCCTCCTCTGGTTAAAAGTTTCATGGACTCCTGTCCATGAGCTCCTACACTGTCTTTCCATGCTTCAAAATATCAGGTTCTGTGACCCAACTTGCATCTTCCATTGGATGATCTTTCCACTTCACTAAGTACTCAGGATATGTCTTTCTCCTGGTCTTCTTTCCATCTCATTGTTCAATGATTTTCTCCATCTGAGGTTTTTCTGTTGTGGGCAATTGTTATTCCCACTGAACTTCCTTTTGATCATATTATTCTCCTCATCGCTCCTGTAAGGATACAGGTCCGGAACATTGAATATTGGTGATATCCCAACATTGTCCGGCGACTCAATTTCATAAGCATTGGCTGTGAATTTTCTGAGAATCCTGAATGGTCCTATCTTCTTCATATTCAACTTGTTATACGTTCCCCTTGGAAACCTCTATTTTCTCAAATGAGCTAAAACTTCATCTCCAACATCGAATTGAACTTCTCTCCTCTTCTGATAAACTTTGTTCTTGTATTTCCGGTTGTTGTCCTGTAGATGCTCTCTGACTCTGTCATGGATTTTCTACATTTATCTTGCAAAATCCTCTGCTCTAGCACTTCTGAACTTATCTTGATTCAGATCTCTCAATTTTGTAATCCTTTTTGGATGTATACCATACACAATTTCAAATGGACTTTCCCCTGTGCTCCTGTTCACTGAATTGTTGAATGAAAATTCTGCTTATGCCAGAATCTGATCCCATTGACGACCTTGATCAGTGACCAAACTTCTCAACAAGTTTCCCAAACTCATGTTTACTACTTCAGTCTGTCCATATGTTTGAGGGTGATATGATGAACTAAAGGAAAAGTTTGTCCCCAACCTCTTCCATAGAGTCCTCCAAAAGTGTCCCACAAAATTGGTGTCCTTGTCTAAGACTATTCTTCTAGGAAATCCATGTAGTCTCACTACTTCTCTGAAAAAAAAATCCCTATGTGTGTAGAATCTTTTATTTTCTGGCATGGTATGAAATGTGACATTTTTTAAAATCGTTCCACCACAAAAAATATGGAATCACTCCCTTTTTGAGTTCTAGGCAATCCCAAAACAAAATCCATATTGATTGCTTCCCATGGCCTCTCTGGAATTGGTAATGGTTGATACAAACCAGTGTTATGTTGTCTCCCTTTTGCATACTGAAAAATTCTTCATTTTTTCACAAACATTTTCACCTCTTCTCTCATTCTCAGCCAATAATATGAATTGCTCAGTTGTGCAAATGTCTTATCATGACCAAAATGTCCAGCTAAACCTCCACTGCATTTCTCTTTCAGAAAATTATCTCTTATTGAGCATTTCAGTATGCACAGTTGGCTCCTCTTGAACAATAATCCATCCCAGATCAAATATTTATTCCATGGGATTCTATCTCCCAACAAAGGATTCTTACATGCTTCATAATCTTTCTTAAAATCTGTATCTTCTTTATACATCTCCTTGAAGTGTTCAAACCATAATGTCTTCACTTGGAATTACTATACAATCAAACTCCTCTTGCTCAAAGCATATGAAACTTTTTTAGCAGTTCCAACAATATGTTTAATAACAAAAGTAAAATTTTTCATAAATTCTACCCATTTAGCATGTCTCTGATACAAATTTTCTTGCCTAGTAATAAACTGCAAATCTTGGTTATCACTCTACAAGACAAATTATTTAGGAATTAGATAGTGTCTCCACTTCTTCAAAGATTGAATCACTGCATAAAATTCTTTATCATATGTGGAATAATTCTTCTTGGTGTCATTCATCTTCTCACCGAAATAAGCAACTAGCCTATTATCCTGACTCGAGACTACTCCAATGGCTAATCGACTTGCATCACATCTCACTTGAAATGTTTTTCCAAAATATGGTAAGACCATAATTTGTTGTTCTGTGATATTATCCTTCATCACTTTGAAACTTTTTTCATCTTGCTCTGTCCAATTAAAATACTTGTGCTTCTTCTTCACAGTGTCCAGCATGGGTGCACATATACCACTGAAATTTCTGATAAACTTTCTATAAAAACTTGCTAACCCATGAAAACTTCTTACCTCAAATATGTTTCTTGGTGATGGCCATGCTCTGATTGTTCTCACCTTTTCTGGATCCATCTTCAATTCATTTGAAGATATCACAAAACCCAAGTATATGAGTTATGTCTTCATAAAAAAAAAAATCTTCAGATTTATCAGTAATTTTTCCTACTGCAATTTTTCCATCACTGATGTCAGTTGTCTTAAGTGTTCTCCTTTTGTCTTACTGAAGATTAGTATCTCATCCAAATATACTATCAAAATTTTTCCTATGAAGTCTTTCAATACTTCATTCATCAATATCATAAATGTGCTTGGTGCATTTGTCAACCCAAATGGCATGACCAACCATTCAAACAATCCTTCATTTGTCTTGAATGTTTTTTTCCATTCATGTCCCTCTCTCATTATTATTTGATGATATCCACTCTTCAAGTCTATCTTGGAAAATAGCTTGCTCCACTCAAACAATCCATCAAATCATCCATCCTCGGTAAAGGAAATATGTACCTAATGGTTATCTTGTTGATGGCTCGATAATCTGTACACATTCTCCATCCTCCATCTTTCTTTGGACATAACACAATTGGTACTGCACATAGGCTTAGGCTTTCCTTGACTAAACCTTTATCCAACAACTCCTGAACTTGATTTTTGACTTCCTCATTCTCCCTAGGTGTCAACCTATAAGTTTCTTTGTTTGTTAAACTAGCTCCTAGAATAAGGTCAATATGATGGCTTATACTCCTAATGGGTGGAAATGAGTGAGGTAACTCATCCACTACTATGTCAACAAAGTTTTCTAGCAGCTCCTTGATTTCTTCAGGAAACTATTCCACGGAAGTATTTGTACGGATAACTCTAGGATTCCTCACTACAACAAACTGTATTTCTTTTTCCTTTTTGACTTCATTGAAGATTTCCTTTCCACTCATGAGAAGTATACTTGAACTAGCTTCCCTCTTTTTCTCTTTGTCTTCTATGGGTAACAACATATGTGTGCTACCATTCTTTTCTAGGGTATAAGTATTCTTCCTTCCATCATGAATAACTTTTCTGTCAAATTGCCATGGTATCCCCAATAAAATATGACAAACATCCATAGGAATTACGTCACACAATATTTCATCCTTATAACCTCCTATTTTAAATTCAACTTGGCATTGTTGAATTACCATTACTTCTTGTCCTTTCTGACACCATGATACCTTGTATGGGTTTGGATGTGTAGTTGTCTTCAACTCCAGTTTCTCCACCATATCCATGGATACTAGATTTTCAGTGCTCCCATTATCTATGATCACTTTGCAAACTTTGTCTTTCGTCTTGCAAGAAGTTTTGAACAGAATTTTTCATTGAGCTGGTTCCTCTACCTCCTTCTCTGGTTTAAGAAGAATTTTCCTCATCATGAGGTTCTTTCCTCCTTCAGCTGCTTCTGCTTCCACATGCTTTTGTGCTTCAGCGATGTGTGCTTCACCTCCTCCTTCTTTCTTTCTCTCAGGACATTCCCAAGGCTTGTGCCCTGATTTTCCACAGGTATAACATCTCACTTCACCTCCTCTAGCTCTTCCTCTTCCTCTTCCTTTGGAAAAAGAGCTTCTTCCTCCATGTTTTCCTTATTTAGAACTTCCACCTTTCTCATGGTGACTATGTTATTTGTCAGCTTCATGCTTCAGCTTCTAGAACTTCTCTCTGTTGGGTCCCTTACCTCTGCTTGAATTTCCTCCTCTGCTTCGTTGGCTTTGCTTCCTGGCCAATTTTTCTTCAGCTTTCAAGGATGCTTGATAAGCATCCTCAAATTTACTAACAAACATCATGTTGATCTCCTCTTTCATTTCATATCTTATCCCATTGATATATCTGGCCATTTTTTCATATTCATTCTCTTTCTGTCCAACCCGGATGTTCACTCTGTAAAATTCTTCACTGTACTCCTTCACTAATAATATTTTCTATCTTAGGTTTTGCAATCTTCTGAACAGATTGATTTGGTAATCCTTTGGGATAAATTTGTCTTTCATCTTGGCTACCATCCTATCTCGGTTCTTAATTTCCTTCTTACCATTTCTCCTACATTCAGCTTGCAGTTCATCCCACCATAGCACTGCATGACCTTTCAGTCTTGTCACTGCATGATTCACCATCTTGTCTTCTTCGATATTTTCGTAATAGAAGTACTTGTCCACAGAATGTACCCAATCCAATAATTCTTCAACTTCTAAATTTCCTTCATACATTGGTACCTTTTTCTTTTTTCTGGCTCTTATCTTTGAAACAACTTTTATTAAGTGATCTTGTGCAACATCCTCTGCTACATTTTATTTGACCTCTATCTCTTCACTCTCAGCTTCACTAATATCTCCAGTGTTTGGTGATATCCTCTGCGTTGTTTCCATGGAATCCAATATCATTTGGATTCACCTCATTTCTTCTTTCATTTATGCATTTTCTCTATGCCTTATGGGTGGCATGATTCCACTATGTCACCTTTTGGTTCCTACGAACAAAAATGAAATTTTTTTGATACCAAAATTGATAACAACTTACCTCCTTTATCCTTTTGTCTGTTGTCTGCAAACAAACTCAATATCAGCTCTAATACCACCTGATGCAACCCCCCTAATCCCTCGTAGGGATACATGACCTCTCGATCAAGGATCTTCGATTCTTGAGTCAAACGACCCTCTAAAACCTTAATGGTCTCCTTCTGTATCTAAACACAGGCCCTTTCGACTCCTCGGTGCAGGTCTCATAGAACCCACAACCTTCCCTTTCTCTCTCCTACAAAATATCATAGTACTAGGCGTTAGCTCCTTTTTCTGATAAGCCCCCTCTTGATGTGACCTTGGGCGGCGACTTCACATGACCACGCAATTACGACCCGCCCTCAACGTTTTAAATTCTACGCAACTCCTACCCCCGAAATTCTATGGGATATTCGATCTCATGATCTTGAAAACACTATCTGAACTGATGGTTTAGATCTACGATTTTCAAATCTACAGACCAGATCTTCCCCTTCTTGATCAATATTCGATATCTCTTCACGATTCTGGACTTCGAACATTTGAAATCTCAAACCTTGCTTTCCTTTGTACATCAATCTTTTGGAGTTGACGATCTACGGACACCTGTCCTCCAATCAACGGTCTTGCCTTCACTTTGGGTGTTTAACCTTTCATCTCAGATCAATGATCCTGTTACCCCTCTTTCTTGATCGACGATCAATATCTCCTTTGGGTCTTCAGAATTTTGAGATCTCAATCTCAAAATTCACCCTTCTTACCAATGCCTTTTATCTGAAGGCTATAATCCACTGACGTGTGTCCTCCTGATCTGAAGATCAAGGATTATTTCAGGTATTTACCCAGAGTGCACGGATTCATACCACATCTCTCTTAGATTCGATGAGTATGGATCACTTCGAGACTTTACTCAGAGTCCATGGATTCACGCCACGTCTCCTCTAGATATGGTGATCCAGATTTACTTCAAATCTTTGGGATTCGGCAATCTCAGATCTCAACTAAAACCCTACTACGCTTTACCCAAATCTCATGATCCGTTGACAAGTTTCCCCTTGAATATCAATGGCTCTCGTCTCTTCGGCTATTCGGGCTTTGGATGTTTCAACCTTTCACATTTGCCTTCCTCTTGATCTCACGACCCACCGACACGTACTCTTCTGGATCTAACGGTCCAGGTTCACTTCATCTCTCTGACTCTTTGTACTTCGAGAATATCAAGTTTCAAACTTGCCTCCTCCTAAGATTACGATATCTGATGGCTCATATTCACTTGGCTGATCACACTTCTCAGGTCCTCTTCGGATGATTGAACGATTGAGATTTCACTTTGGCTTTCTGGCTCTTCGGAATTAATAAATCTCAAGTCTCAAACCTTGATAGGTTCTCTCTCCTATGTGTGTGAAGCATTAAGGCTCATGCACCTTACATAGATCATACGGTTGTTGATCCTTTTCTTTATGATCCAACTACCACTGTCGATCCTCCTCCCGAGCTTCTGATTTCTTCCGACTTAGAAGATTTATCAGTCTTTAAAGGTTTCAAACCTTTTCTCCTCCTACGAATCCGACTCTTGGATCTCATCAACACTTTTGAAAAGTGTTATCCCTTCTAAGATTGATCCTTAACGGATTCTGACTTCCCACGCACTCCTTCCATTCTCGAGATTTCGATAACTCAACACGAAGGATTTGTTGAAACTAAGTTATTCTTTCCCACCTCACGTTCCTCTATTTGGGTTCTTCGACGCTTGGTCGCTTCTTGACGCTGTGCACTCCTTGAACCCGGTATAAGTTTCCTTTGTTCTCTCTGAACTCCTCTGAGTCAATCCAAGACTCAATCGACATGCTCCTTGTGTTCAAGATGCACACTTTGCATACGAGTTTCAAAAGAGAAACAATTGAAACTTATCCAGTTTCGTCATGAACTCATATGATTAACTCTTGAACAGTCACACATGAACAAAATGAACTGAATCACATACACACAGAATATAAAATTCATTCAATCACACATTCAAATGAAAATAGTCCAAGGATTTGGGAAAATTTTGTCTATTCTATTCATTCATGAAACAAATTGCATAATCTTGTAGTTCTCCAATGCATCTTTCTTCTACTCTACTCTTCTCTATTGATCTTTGTCTCTATCTCATAATCTCCTAATTCTTCTTTTACAATACAACAACAACTATATAAGAATTGGCTCCACGATCTCTCGTTGTCCTCTCTGCAACCTATCCTATCAACTCTTAGTGGTTACCTACTTTGTCCTATTACAATAACTAACAGTTATTGCCAGATAAGATTAACCACTCCATATCTTCAACCCCTTATAGTCCTATATGACTTTACAAACACAACATATTTAAAAATGTTGCTTTAAAAAATATCTCAACAACTCAACTTACTTTTGATTTAATTGCTGATGTGAAACTCTGTCATGCTAAGATGTGTTCCCTTGCCTCCACGCCTCTATCTTTGACTTTGAAGGTGATGCTCCTACATCACACACCTAATGATGTGATTCCAAAAAAATCCATTTCGGTTTGAATGTATCTATGGAAACAACAGTAGTATTTGAGGACCATATGTTGTTCAGAATCTTTGATGCCCAATTTTTTGTGGAGGGTATGGAAAATATTGGTGAAATCTGGTACTATTTGGTCCCTTTCCTGACGCAGTGTGGTCCATCTTTGTACTAGTCCTCGTAGCTTACAACAGGGTATTATTGTTCTTTAATGGCATCCCTTAAGGAATCCCATGTGGGGGTGACCACAAACATTTTAGATTCCTCTATGTCCCTTTGCTCAGAGTAAGTATCCCACCATTCCTTAACATGGGGGATGGCCTTAAGGAGTGAAAAAGTAATATTTTCCCTCTCAGAAAAATTGTGGATCGAAAATACCCTTCGAGCAGATTCAACCATTTATCTATAGCATCTGTATCTATCAGTCCTTCAAATAATGGAATATCAAAATTTACATGTACCTTGAAGGGGGTTTCATGGTCGCTTGATAAATATGTGTCTCCTGTGGGCATTTGTTGTAGGATCTGTGAGAATTTGTTCATCATTTCGTCCCTTTATCACGCAAGGGATTCCTCGAACAACAATTTAAAATGATCTCTTTCTCCATAAGCTTTCTTCTCATCACCCATGATTTTTTTTCAGGCTCGGTGTGGCCGATGTTGCAAAGGCTCGACCAGTTCGAGTCCCAACTTCTTGTACCCTAATCTTGTTGAGGACATGCACGAAGAAAAATAAATGAAGAGAAAACTGCTCTGATACCACTGTTCCAAATTTATGAGAGGAACGAAATGAATAATAGATGGAATAAAATAAAACAAATATACAGATAACAACAATAGATATCTAGTGAACAATAACTTCTATTGAATAAATAAAATAGGATGAAACTGTAAAAATGCAGAACTAAAAACAACTTGGTCGAATGGTGGTAGTTATATTTGAGAAAAGATGTGGTTTCTATGTGCATCTTTCTGAGAAGAATGATTAAAATGAGGCTCCAGAGACATGTTTAACATTACTCATGAATGCAAAAACCCTATACATCCAAAAACCTAACCCTAGGAGATGAAACACCAAATGTTATGTGGGCCCTGATGGGCAAGTTGGTACCTTAACTTCCCTAGGTCGTAACTTTTTCATACGACCTTCATTTTAGGCGTGTGATAGCCCAATGGAAAGGTATTTGTCAAGAAATACACATTATTCCATCAAAATCTAACTCTATGTACATTTTGACTGTGGAAATCCCAAAAACAAAAAACATTTTTTAGGGCCCAAAAACGACCCTGGAAGTACAGAAAGATGTACTGACATGAAAACTTCCAAAATAATCCAATTGGAATAGGTGGATGACCACTGATATCCACCTAGATTCTGTGTAGGGCTTCAAGATATCCCTGGAAGTGCAGAACCCACAATTACAAATAAATGTCATCATTACAAAGAAACGTGTTGAACTAAATATTGTCAAGAGTAGCTAGTTGTAATAGGTGGGTGGCCACCAATATCCACATAGATCAACCAAGTAGTGACAATTCAAACTCATTCTACATGTCTTGGGAAAACTTCTTACTCATCCTGTCATCATCACTCCCAAAGATAATTTCACCCACATATACTTCAATGATAAGTATAGTGTTTCTATCAACCTTTACATAGATATTGCTATCCGCGTTACCTTTTCTTAATACTTGTTGTTGTAAATACCTATCCAATCTTGAATACCAAGATCTAGGGGCTTGCTTGAGTCCATCTAGAGATTTCTTCAATCTACAAACATAGTATTCTCTTTCTGAAAGTAGGAATCCTTTTGGTTGTTCGATGTAGACTTCTTCTAATTCACCATTTAGAAATGTTTATTTTACATCCATCTGATATACTTTGATTCCCCTAGAACATGCATAGGCCAAGATTAGTTTGATTTCTTCCATTCTGGAAACAAGGACAAATTTTCTTCAAAATATACTCCTTCAACTTGAGCATATCCTTTGCATACTAATCTTGCCTTGTTTCTGGTTACATGTCCATCTTCATTTAGTTTTTTTGTGAACACCCATTTTTTACCAATCACATATTTGTTCTTCGGTCTTGGAACTAGTTCCCATGTTTCATTCTTCTCTATTTGATTCGGTTATTCTTCCATGGACTTGACCCAATGTTCATCATTATTGGCTTCCTCAAATATGTTGGGTTCAATTTTGGATAGTAATGCAATGTGTCTCTACTCTGGTGTATGTAACCTTTTACTTCCTCTAGTTTCTATTTATGCATTTCCATCTCCAATAATCTGTTCTAGTGGATGATTCTTCTTAATCTGGTGACTAGGTGTCCTAGAGGGAATCTAAAATTATTTTTGATCGTTTTCTTCTCATTCTTATTATGATTTCTTCTCTTCTTCTTATTCTTCTTCTTCTTCTTCTACCTCTTATTATTTTAGTTCTTCTTCTGCTTCTTTTTCATTAGAATTTTTCTTTCTTCTTTGATCTTCGACACATCTGCTTCATCAATATTAACAATTATATTTTCCACTATATTGTTGAGTCTCATATTGTAACATTTGTATGCCTTTCTTTTTATTGAATATCCAATCAATATGCCTTTATCAACTCAAGAATCAAATTTTCCAACTCTTTCATCTTCTCTCTTTATGTATAATTTGCTTCCAAATACTCTAAAATGCTTGGTGTTTGTTGGTCTTCCCTTCCATAAATCATATGCAATTTTTTCACTATTACTTCGGAGCATTCCTTTGTTCAATATATGAATGGTTGTGTTCATTTCATGTACCTAAAACACATTCCTCAACTTCGAATCCTTCAACATGGTTATGGCCATCTATGTTGCAATTCTATTCTTTCTTTCAACGAATCCATTTTGTTGAGGTGTCCTAGATACTAAGACCTTCCTTTTTATTCGATGCTCTTCACAGAAATCCATGAATTATTTTGATATGAATTCACCACCATTGTCTGATCTTAAACACTTAATTCTCATATCCATTTCATTTTCAACCATTTCCTTAAAAATTATGAAATGTTCGAATGCTTGTGATTTCTTCTTGAAAAAACAAACCACAGTCATTCTTGTATAATCATCAATAAGTCGCATGAAGTATTGTTCTCCATTCAGTCCTTTATTTCTCATTGGTCCACATAGATCAGTTTGCACAATTTCTAATGGCTTTGCTATAGAGTATTCCTTCGATTAAATTTTTTTCTTGTTTGTTTTCCATGTAGGAAATTCTTGCACATAGTATTGGCCGGTTTTGAAATTTCAGGCATTTGTCTTACTTCTTCCTTTCTACTAATTTTGACCATATTGTCAAAGTTCATATGTCCCATTCTTCTATGCCAAATCCAATTTTCATTTTCCCTTCCCAAGAAACATCTTTATTTTCCAATCCCATTTAAGATGTATATGTTGTTTGGAGTTCTTATTATCGTAGACACCAATTTTTCTGATCCTTCTTCCTTATTTCACACTTCTCTGAGTCAAATATAAGTATATGTCCCTAATCACACATTTTACTCACACTTATTATATTATGCTTCATGTTTTCGACAAGTAGGAAATTTTCTACCTTCAAATCCTTACTTCCAATACTGACTCTGCATTTCCCCATAATTTTGGTTGAGTTGTCATTTCCAAATGAAATTGATCCATCTCTTTCTTTCTTCAGAGATATAAATCTATTCTTGTCAACTATCATATGCTTTGAACAACCATTGTCAACGTACCAATAACTTCTTCTACTTTGAGCTTGTAGTGCAAGGGAACATTCTTCAAAATTTAGGTTATCTTACTTCCTTATCCAAATTCTTGATGGTTGTTGTCATAGGTCAATTTTGGGAAAGAATCAAAGCAGCATCGGAAAATAGGGAAGCATGCCAGAAAAAAAGGAAAAGCAATGTCGAGAAAACTAGTTACAAAGTGGACAAAATGTTGTGGAGCTGTTGGAAATTAGACAAGCACTGACTTGGAGAATGGTTGGATTGTGGACCAGTCGAAATTAATTCAAATGGAAATTGGACAAACCTAACCCACTTAGGGTTAGGGTTTTTGTAAGGGATTTGTCCCATTTTGTTGTATAAGTAGAATGCATTAGGACTATGAAAGGGTTGTTGTTGTTGTTGATGATGATGATGATTGTGATTGGTGTTCTAAGTCGGATAGAGAGTGCATGTGAGGAAGATAGAACAATTGGAGAGGAATTCCTAAGTCTTCACTGTCACAATCTGTGGAGATCGATTGTAATGGAGAAAGAAGTGTATAGTGCACAACACTAGATTTTTCATGAATATGAATAAGAACCAAAGCAATAAATATTTGTGGACATATCCCAGGAGGGGGTGAAGCACAATATATCTTTGTCATGTGTATGAATGTTTTCATTTCTTATGGTTAGATTTGAGTTAACAAGTTTATGATGAACTTGTTAGAATAGTAAGGAAAATAATATTGTTCACTAAGGATGAACTAATGAACTTTGTAGAACAACGCTGAATGGATGAATGTCACAGTTAGTATTCATATCTGAATCTTATGTTGCAGTAGATGAATATATTTAATTTGGTATATTTTGTTGTAATGGATAATGAATTATGTTGGTTATATATTGTGTCATTGGTAAGAGTTAGAGTTAGAATAATATATGGGTATTTGAGGGTTAACAGGTGAATAGATATGATGCCCCTGAGAGAGAAACACATCCCATCCCATGGTTGCAGACACCTGCGTCCTGCGGCCAAACATAAAATCCATCTTGAGTGAGACTATGCGGTGAAATTTATGCATTTTGTTTCTTTATAGTATCCATAAGGATCGATGGTTGAAGGGTTGTTGGTAATCCTATAGTTAAAGCCCGAGTCAGCCCATAAGTAACCAACAATGGTTTTTTTGTCGGTTGGAACTCAAAAGATTAGATCAGGAGGGATGTATCATGCAATATAGTGTGAGGGTTAATAAAGAGAATGTTTGTAGGTTGGAATCCCACGAAAGTGGAGATTGAAAGATGGTTGACAGTTCATGAACTAGAGTTTTCCCACAAAGATAATAGAAGCTCTAGGTTTAATCCAAGATAGTACTTGGAGAGATATGTATTTAGTGAAATACATGAGAGTTTCTTTAGTGAGTTTCCCACACAATTGTAGGAGTGGATAGCACGGTTGAAATATTCCCATACAACAAATAGAGTTATATCAGTGGAGTGGATAGAGGAAAGTATCGCTCGATTGAAGAGGGTGAATAACAAATTAACGCACGCAGTAGATTTCTTGATAGACAACATTGTAGTGGGGTATATCACTAAGTTTGCAGTAGATACATCAAAGTCTTATAGTGTAGCATAACATGAGTTTCTTAAGGCTCCAAGGGGAAGGTACATCAATTCATTGTACACTTCAATCAAGAGATTATTGCATGATAAAGGGGTATTAACTATGGAATCATACAGCTAAAGTACCCTACGTTCATGGGGGAGTTAGGGGAAACATTGAGGGAGATATGAGATGAAGGGGGGAATGGATAGAGAAAATCATGGTAAAGAGAAATATACCATTATGATGGATCAAGAGGGGTTCCATGAAATTATGCAGAAGGCAAGAATGACGGGCAGTGGAAAACCCTACCAGTATAAGATTAATAGGAAGAAAAGAGAAGAAGTCGAGAGGGAAGGCTTGGAGAGTGACGAGGAAGAGGTAGAGTATCTCCATGTTGTGGATCACATTGAATAAATAATGTGTGCCACCTATGAAATAAATTTTAGAGGAGTGGGATCTAATGAGGAAGAAGTTACCCCTGTCCAAATATGAATCAGTGTAGAACCTACAACCCCATGTATGATTAACACATCGGCAAAGAACGAGTTGTTTAGAGAAC
>JZKD02S1311420.1:254594-264957 GCA_000966675.3 Picea glauca
AGTGGTACAAGTGGAAGTACCAGTAGCAACACAAGTGGGAGTTCAAGTCCGAACAACAGTACACGAATAGTAGTACCACACAGAGCAAGTACAACACATTCGACAAGGGCAGGTGTAGATCCAATGATAATATTACCAAATTTTCACGGGGATGGGTCAAAAGATCCAGAGAAGCACCTATTCATGTGTGAACGAATATGGGAAGCAAAAAAAGACACTTATGAGGCAACAAAAGTAGCACAGCTAGCAATAACACTTAGAAACCACGCATTGGATTGGTATATGAATCTAGTAGTAAATAATCCACAGGGTGCACCAGGAATAGTAATAGAGATCAAGTAGGCATTGATCTCCAAGTTTCAGAGGATGAAATCAAAGGATCATTTTATGAATGAGATGATTGAGGTTAGAAAAAAACCAGGAGAGTCTGTATGGGACATCGATCAAAATTCTAATACATTGAAAGGTAAACTGAAGTACCCCATTTCAGACATGCAACATAGACAATTGTTTATAAATTCTTTGTTACCACACTTCAAATATCCATTGAGACAACATAAATTTCAAACCTAGGCAGAGGCACTACAAGAAGTGATGCAGTTAGACGAGAATTAGTATAAGCAGATAGATCCATCTATAGAGGAGATGAAGGAAGACCTAAAGAACTTGACAGTTCAATTAAACCATAATAAAAGTAGGGAGAAAAGAAAATCAATTTGGTGTACACTATGCAGATCAGAGGGACATCACAAGAATGAGTGTCTAACATTTGCGTAGTACTTGGGAGTAGGGCTGCCAAATTCATTTCCTAAAGGAGGGATGTGGTGTGAAATATACAAGACACATGGGCATGATCCTTATCACTGCCCTATGATGTAGAAGTACAAGACATAACCGAAGAGTAGTTTCTGTAACTTTTGTAAATCAGTGGGATAGGAAGAAGAAAAATTGTAGAACTCTAGATTTAATGAAGGAAATAACCTCATATGCATACAAAATGTAGGTTGAGTTGATGGCAGGACATAATGTGCCACAGTTTGGAAATGAACGACAATTTCAAGCAGTTCCATAGTTTCATCAACCCCCACAGTATAATCAGGCACCAAAATATCATCAACAAAATATGGATCCATAGGGAAAAAGAGGAGGATTCATAGGTAGAGGAAGAGGAGGAATGGGAAAAGGCAGAGGTCCTATTATCTACCATAATTGTCAATAGTAAGGACACTATGCCAAATATTATCCTCAACTAGCAACAACATGTATGTATTGTCATGTAGAAGATCACATGACAAAAGAGTGCATGAAGTTGATGATGAAGATCCAAGAGAAGAGGAACCTAAATAACCAGAATGTTCAATGGATTGATATAGAAATAAGGTATCCTAGGAGGAACATCAATATAGTGACTAGAGGAGGAGCGAAGACAAGAGTAGATGCACGTGATCAAAATAAGGAATCTCAGTGTTGGATTCAGAAGAACACTCAGCCCCAGCAATAGTTTGATGCAAAGAAGGAGAAGGAAACTTTCAAGGAAGAAAAGAAGGAGTTCCTGAAGGAAAACGAAGCCTCCACATCGAATATTGCACAAAGGTATAATACTCCTATTTTTTATATGCCTCATTCTTTGGATCCTACTTACAAATGAGAGAAAACAAAGAATGTAAGTAACTTAAAGAATTTCTTGGAATCTTGATTTAAGTTACTTAATGATAATAATGCCATGGATTTGTTTAAAATTATTCTTGAGAAATATATCATAGAAGAAGGGGTAGGAACATATCCAAAGAAGATTAATCATGTCCATAGAAAGAAAATAACTAGCAGAGATTTTAGATTGAATGTAAATATAGGAGACTTTAACATGGCAAATGTTATCCTAGACTTAGGATCAGATGTCAACATTTTTCCAAAGAATACTTTGGAAGCAATGGGAGAACCTACAATAGGTTATTCCAATATATAATTGAAGCTAGCAAATTAGCAGAGAGTGATTCCCATAGGAAGATTGAATAATACAACAGTGGATATAGATGGTGTGCGCACCGCAACATATTTTGAAGTAACGGATATGGTGGATGAGTCTATACCATTTCCAACACTATTGGGAATTAATTCAACCTTTGATAATCAAGCCATAATTAATTTAAAGACTAGAAATATGATATTTGAAGTTGGGAAATTTAGGGTAGTAGCACCTTTAGATCCCTCGGATTGTGAAAGATATATAGAACCTGTCCCCGACATTGTTCTAGAGGATGATGTGAACCCATTATACAGGACTACTACGCGAGAGGAAGACTATGTGAATCCAACTGCAGATAGAGTACTTAGTTGGAGGAGTATTAATTCTGACATGTCAAATTTGGATACCGGAGTAGAAAATTGGTAGCCAAGATTGCATGAAGTCTTTACTAGGAGGTGCGAAAGAGTTACACACGTAATAAGATGGGTTGGGACAGAATTGAGATAGTTTCCCATATTTACTGAAGATGATAATTTATAAGACTTCATAATAGAATTTGAATCAGAGTTTTTGGATAATCAGATATTACTAGTGTTGTATATATCACTAAGAGACACACCTGGACGATGGTGTGGTGCACATAAGAACGTAATTCAGGACTCGTATCAGTGTAAGCAACTGATGTGCATAAGTTTTGGTAGGAGTCAGCAGGATAAATCTGTATCGAAGTATGATGGAAGAGGGAACCCAAGATATCATATAAATGAGTGTGTCACTAACTGGAGATTGGTACCACCAAGAGAATGGACACATTACTTTATTCATACATTAGAAGGAATAACTAGTAATTGGTACAAGGAGCAGGAATTGCATAGAGAAATTGTGAGTTGGGGTGCAATGCAACAAAACTTTATTAATACTTTTGCATTTGAAAGTGAGAATCCATGGGTGGATCTAGCATTATAGAGGATAAAAAAGAATATATTTGAAGATTATGGGGTAGATATAGTGACAGTAGACATAGATTATAGAAAAGAAACACTAACAATTAGTTTATTGTTATCAGGTCACAGAGGATGAAGAAGTAGAGGAAAACCGAAGTGACATACAAATAGTAGAAGGGGGAGGAGAAAGAGGGTTGGAAGGACCGTGGTGACAATTAGAAGATTTCACTGCACCTATGAAGATTAAAAATGTCAATATTGGGGCTAAAGAGAAGCCTAAGATAGCCATCATTGGAGATTACTCGCACAGTTAGACAATGGAAAAAGTAACTAAATTACTACACGAGTATAGTGATCTATTCCCAGCCACATTTTCAAAGATAAAAGGGGTAGAAATAGAACTTGGGGAAATGAAGATATACCCCATACTAGATGCAAGACCAATTAGACAAAGACCATACAGATTAAACCCCATCTATAAGCAAAAGGTTAAGGCAGAACTTGACAGAATGCCAGAATCATGAATCATAGAGACTATGGAAGAATCATAGTGGATAAGTCCAATGGTGGTCGAGGAAAATAAGACTGGAGAGATTAGGATATGTGTGGATATGAGGAAATTAAATGATGCATGCCTACATGATCCTTTTCCTAATCCATTTATAGATGAGGTGTTAGAGAATGTGGGAGAACAGGAAGTGTGCATCTTCACATATGGATTTTTAGGTTACCATCAGATTAGAATTGCTCCGGAGGATAGGTACAAAACTACATTTACAAAAGAGTGGGGATCATGTCAATACACAGTAATTCCATTTGGCTTAAATGATGCACCAACAATATTTTCCAGAGTAGTAGTAGTTGCATTCAAGGTTTTTATACATAATTTTTTAGAAGTTTATCTGGATGATTGGACAATATTTAGTTTATTGAAGGAAGACATAGAGATTCTTAGGTTAATGTTAGAAATATGTAGGAAATGCCATATTTCCTTAAACATTAAGAAATGTATATTCAATACACATTTTGGCATCCTACTTTGACACATTGTATGCAAACAGGGCTTGATAGTAGACCCTGAAAAGATTGTTGTTATTGTCAATTTACCACCACCAAAGTCAGTGTGTCAGTTGAGAGAAACATTGGGCCACACATGGTACTACAGGAAATTCATAAAGGGCTATGCAAAGATCACTGCGCCCATGGAGAAGTTATTTAAGAAAGACATCAGGTTTCAATGGAATGATGAATGCCAAGAGAGCTTGGACATACTAAAAGAGAAGATGGTGAGAACACCAATTTTGAGCTTTCCATATTGGACAAAATAATTTCATGTGCATGTGGACGCTTCATCCATTGCACTTGGAGCAGTTTTGGCACAACCAGGTGAAGGAGACATATATCACCCAATATCGTTTTCTATTAGAAAATTATTTGAGTATGAGAAGAACTATAAAACTACATAAAGGGAAGGCATGGCTATGGTATATGCGCTACAGAAGTTCAGACATTATTTATTGGGTCAATACTTTAAGATGTTTATAGATCATTCTTCTTTAAAGTATCTAGTTAACAAGCCAGTGTTGGGGGGGAGGATCTGTAGATGGTTGTTATTATTTCAAAAATATGATTTTGAAATCATAGTAAAACTAGGGAAGCTTAATGCAGGACCAGATCATATATCAATAATTACCAATGGAGAGGATCCAAGGAACTTAGAGGAGAATTTTCCTGATGTTAACTTATTTTCTGTTCATATTGTTAAAGATTATTTTGCTGACATTGTTGGATTTTAAGTACAGGAATGGAGCCCAAGGAATGTATTGTTGCGTAGAAAAAACAATTGGTAGTGTGCATTACAAAACATCAGTTGATTGCAGGTCATTTATAAAATTTAGGCGCAAATGGAATCTTGAGAAGATGTTTGATGGAGCATGAACGATCCATGGTGCTAGCAGAAGCACATGAAGGAATAGATGGACGAAACTATGTAGGAAAGCCTACAACATAGAAGGTGTTGCGCGTAGGATTATGGTAGCCTACAGTACATAAGGATGCAAAGAAATACTGTCATACTTGTGATGTCTATCAGAGGGAGAGAAAACCATCTAGAAGGGATGAAATGCCACTTATGCCCCAAGTAACTTTACAGGTATTTGATAACTAGGTTGTGGATTTCACTCGGCCCATTAACCCACTAGAAAGGAGATGAAGATCCAGATATGTCATAATTGTGAAAAAATACTTAACCAGATGGGTAGAATAATTCCCAGTGAAGGATCACAGTGCAAAAACGACAACGTGGTTTCTCCTTGAGAATATGGTGACCATATCTGGATGTCCTAGAATTTTATTGAGTGATCAGGGAACTCATTTTATTAAAAGTACAATCATAACTATGGAAGAAGAATTCAAGATACATCATTAGAAAATCACACCTTGCCATCCCCAATAAAATGGTACAGTAGAATCTTTTAACAAGATTCTAGAAAATGCATCAACAAATATTTGCAATGTCAAAAGGGACGATTAGGATTTGAAGGTATCAACAGTGTTATGGGATTACATGACATACACCATTCATACCGGTGTATGGGAAGGAAGCAGTGGTCCCATTGGATTATTTAGTAACTATTCTATGCATTGCAACAATCACCAAGATGACAAAAAAAGGTGTTACACAGGAAATATTGGATCAACTCTTGGAGCTAGAGGAAGACATAATTTTAGCAGGATTTCACCAGGAAGTACAGAAAGCGAAGGATAAATATTGGCATGATAGGCACATAAATAAGAAAATATTTAAGGAAGGTGATCTAGTTCTCCTTTATGATAGCAGGTATTTACAACACCCTGGGAAGTTCAATATGCACTTGTTAGGGCCTTATCAGGTAGAGGTCATCATAGATGGAGGTGTTGTGCAACTGAAATATATTGCAGGGAAGAATCTTAGAGGAATAGTGAATGGAAGTTGATTGAATTTGTATCAAGATAGTAAACCTAACAACCTAAGGTAAAAACAAAGAGAGAATGTATGATTGTACATATTGTATATAGCAGATGTTAGAAGAAAAAGACAAAATCCCATAAAAAGAAGAAATATAAAAAAAGAAGACAAAAGGGTAGAAGAATATTAGAGGTTTGTTGATGTAATAGATTTGTTAGCATTAACAGTGTGCTGCAGAAAAACCAGTTTTGAGGACACTACGTGTTGGAAAGTAGTTGACAGACACAAAAGGTGTAGTGCACAGAAAAAAGTGAAAAAGTGAAAACTATTAGTGCGAAACAACTGTCAGTACGTCGTCCCGCTATAAATTCAGAAAAATGTGGGGAAATGTAGTTATTTATGTTTGTTGCTAAGGAGAAGAATGAAGAGAGAAATTTAAGAACAAGAGAGTGAGAATTTGTCATAGAAAGTGGAGATTTATACTTCAACAGTCTGAATTTTAGAAGGATGTCACCACCGAGAGTTGGAGCATCGAGCAACGTCGAATGAAACACCAGAACCATTGCTTGGGAAATGAAAACAAGGAAAGAGGACATGCCAATGATTGTGGATGTCAATGAAATTTAGATTCCAGACTATGACCCTACTACAGTTCTTGTCAAGGAATAAGGAAACCCATCACAGGAGGTCAACATCTTGAGGAAGATGTGGAAAGGACAAAGTCTGACACGTCGAGAGGGAAAGGGCCATAATAGGAAGAACATACCACGGGTTCAGCATAGAAGGACCTAGATCTAAAATAAGAGAAAGAAACAGATCATGAGGGTGTACGAGAGGTTGGCGAATCGTCCCCATAAGGGAAGAAGAAATCCTGAGTTGAAATAATTGCGTAAGGAATCCCATACGCAGAGGAAGAATTGACAATTTCAATGACAAAAATTCCAAAGGGAGTAAAAGAAGATGATGATATGGTAGGAGGAGTAAACACCATGAAGTACTCATACCACGACATGGAATACATAGTAAAATTCCCATATTTGGAACAACATGATTATATGAAGAGTAGAGGAGAGGGCCCATCAGGCGTGCCACTGTTGGAGCTTGTGCAATGGATATTGGGGCTCTACAACACATGAATAATGAATCTATTGGATCTACCACACTTTGGGCATTGTAAACACATCAATGGATGTGTGAAAAAACTCCTAAAAATGGTGCATGGAGGAATTTTGTGGATGGATAAGCCAGTGTCTATCAATGTGGATATGATTGCAACTATCACTGGTCTACCCATGGATGTGGAGAAGCTAGAGAAATTCCTGGAAGACAAAACTAAGTCAAAGTCCATCTCTGATGAAATCAAGTTGAAGTATGGCATTCATAGAGGAAATAGGGAATCAATATCAGCAACATCGATGATCTTGCAACGATATTTTCTACTAGGATTCTAGGGTGAAAATTAATGCGCAAGTGTAGAAAATAAGAAGTACCAATAGGAGTGGTAATGGCTGCACGGTAGTGTGTGAAGGGGAGCTTGATGAGTTGGGCCCCTTATTTACTCAATTATTTCCTAGAATATTGTAAAGACACACAAGAATGGGGCTCTGAGTTACACTACTCATGGTTACTCATCCTCATTGCACGTGTAGGGTGGAAAGAACCATCATATAGCATGTTCCTGTAGAGATTAGGAAAGCGCGGTGCATACCACTACACTTATCTTAGGAGAAAAGCCGACCCAAAGATGAAGAAAGTGAACAACAATGTATTTTCACTATACTTTTCAGAGATCCATAACCACTCAACTGACACGTGGAGGATTTCCCCTGAGATAGTCCAACAATTTGGAAATTTTGCTAACTTTTAGAAAATGCTCCATAACATGTGGTTATAGGGGAAGAGGGACCCAACCAAGGAGTGGCTACAACTAAGATATTTCATGGCGACGGAGGATATACAAATAGAGGTCTAGGAGTGTCCTGATGAATGGAAGATTCCATTAATCCCAAGGACAATGCCAGGAGGAAAGACTTAGACACAAGATAGAAAATTCCAAGCGCAACAGACAGGTAGAAACAGTGCGAGGAAAAAGAATAATTTTTCACAAGGGAAAGTAAGGGGGAGAATCCCAATTCAAAATAAATGCAGGACATAGAAGAAACCAAAGGGTGGTTCCACACAAGGTCCACCCTGCATAGATCAGACACTGAGAGATATAATAGAACAAGTGTGTGTGGGAGAAGAAAGGATAGAGACACATGATATCCCTATGGAGGAATAAATTGGGCATTAGATAGGAATGGATACATAGATTTCATAGACATATGAGCCATTATATGCCCAAAGGAAGAGGACAAGGAGAAAGCAATTGGCTCCAGGAAAAAGGAAAAGGCCCATAGAACACCACTTCATACATCATTAACATCAGATGATGTTAAACTAGTGGCCACAATAGTCGAAGATCGACTATCAGAGGTGTGGGAGAGTGTTGAGAAGCATAGGGATTCAATTTTGGAATAGGTACAGGAAGTGAAAACTACACTGGAGAAGTTAAGGATCAGGGTAGAGCAACCACAAAAAGATAAACCAGTGAAAACTAGGGAAGGAATGCTTGTTGGAGAAATAGTGAAAATCATAGTGTAGAGGAGTGCCAACTTTAACATAATACCTGAGATGATGTTCATCGATGAGGAGGCATCACAGAAACCCCTGAAGGAAATTGAGACATTGGACTTGGCATTGGCCAATATCCCAATGAAGGTGTTGTACAACTTACATATTAGTGTCGAGCAACAAATCCAGTCCAGGGCAAGGAATGATGCGATGAACTTACAAATAGAAGAGGAAGAGAACATCACACTAAAGGAAGTAATCATCCAAGAAGGGATGGAAAATAAGATAGCACAGAAAAAGGTAGAGGATATGGAGAAGTACATTTGTGCAGTATTCCAAACCATGTCGAACAACACATAGTCAGAACAATTATCTTCTAAGAAGAAGATGAAGAAAATAGCGCAAGACTTGGAGAAGTACAAAATCCAAATAAAGGAGTTGGAGGAGTGCACAGTACCCACTACTCCTAAGTCCTCCATAAGTCAGAGCAGAGAGAGAGAAAGATGCGACAACATCTGCAGAGAATATAGCATAAACGATACATAATATGACAAATCTATTGGAAATAAGTGGCCAGTTGTGGACATAGCTCTTAGAAGATGGGATCTTGGAAGAGTTGCAAGGAAGGGAAGATAGAGTGCATGCAGTAATGGAATATTTAAAAAAACAACAGAAGAAAATTCCACTACCTAAGAAGATAAATACTATGACAGAGATGAAGAGCCTACAGGAAGAGGAGAAGGAACTGCTAGCAACAAAAATTGCAAGATATGATCAATTGGAGCCTCTGCAAGAAAAGGAAGAACAGTTGGTCATGGAGGTTGATGTAGAAACATCAAGGGTAGAGAAGATAATATTGGAGGGAGGATAAATATTGATACCTCCAGTCACCATGCAGATGGTAGAATCCATGGTGGAGAAGAGAAACTAGGCACAAGAGCAATTTCAACAAATAAAAGAGATGTATGAAGCACTGGCATGGGTAGTGAAAGATGCAGGAGTTAGTGAGTTACTCAGGATGAGTCATGATGTTAGTGTTGGGGGCCTATTGGAATAGGCCAATTTTCAAAAAGAATCAAAGAAACACAAGAAAATAAGGAAGCACGCCGAAAAAGGGGGGAAAGGAACGCCGAGAAAAGTTGTTACAAAGTGGAAAAACTATTTTGGAGCAGTTGGAAAGTGGACAAGCGTCGATTTGGATAATGGTTGGATCATGGACCAGCTGAGATTAAGTCAAGAGGAAATTGGACAAACCTAACCCACTTAGGGTTAGGTTTTTTGTAATGGATTTGTCCCATTTTGTTGTATAAGTAGAATGTATTAGGACTATGAAAGGGTTGTTGTTGATTGTGATTGGTATTCTAATTTAGATAGAGAGTGCATGTGAGGAAGATAGAACTATTGGAGAGGAAGTCCTAAGTCTTTACTGTCACAATCTGTGGAGATCAATTGTAATGGCGGAAGAAGTGTACAGTGCACAACATGTTGAAAAGTCAACAAGAAACATGTGTCTAATTTAGTTTTCCCTTAATTAAAATTAGACAATAAATATTAATCTATTATCTCATTCATAACTGAGTGATTTGGAATTGTAACAGAATTGTAAGTGTAGTTAAGTGAGTTAATCTTAGTTGTATTAGTGCGAGTTCAGTGAATTAACTATTCCTTAATTCACAATCAGTTAAACTCACATGCAACTAAAGACTTGCCACGGTTAACTACATGCATGTCATTCCAATGGACACCAGTTGAGATAACAGGTGAAAGGGATAGTTGGTTATCAGTTGTGATTTGTTCACACATGCAGTGGATATGCTTATGAGCATGTGCAAGTGATTCATTCGATTCATTGTGAGAATTCAGATTGCAGAGTTTGTGCAGAGGAGGCAAGCT
>JZKD02S1311420.1:278258-296604 GCA_000966675.3 Picea glauca
AGCCATATCATCATACTTGCCAAGGTTCTTATTATTATTTTTTATGTAGCACTTACTCCCAAAGACTTTGAAGTGTTTGATTGAAGCAGGTCTTCCATACCACATTTCATAAGGTGTCTTGTCACTGTGTGGTATGAGGTGGGATTGTTAAGAAAATGGATTGGTGTGTGTACAGCTTCTACCCATTAGGTTTGACCAATGTTCTTCTCGTTCATCATTGACCTGACCATTTGCTGCATGGTTCTATTTTGCCTCTCAACTACTCCATTTTGTTGTGGAGTTCCTAGGATTGTGTATTCTCTCTTGATCCCATTTTTATCACATAATTACTTCAAATCACTTGACATAAATTATCCTCCTCTATATGATCTTACTTTCTTTAACCTCTTACCTATTTGATTCTTAGTTAAAGCCTTAAATATTTTAAATTTCTCAAATCCTTCAGCTTTTTCTTTGAGAAAAGCAACCCAAGTAAGTTTGGAGTAATCGTCAATGATCAACATAAAGTAGTTTTCCTTCCCTGTGCCTTCATGTCTTGATGGTCCACATAAATCCATATGAATTAATTGGATTGGTTTCTCTGTTGAAGTAGATCTCTTGGATTTAAACTAAGTCCTGGTTAGATTTCCTACTTGACAGGGTTTACACATAGAGTCTTGTGGCTTTGATATTTTTGGAAGATCTTTTATTGCCTCAAGATTTTTGAGCTTGATTAAGTGGTCAAATTTTAGATGTCCAAGTCTCCTATGTCATAACCAACTTTCATTATGTTTTCTTAGATGACACTCTTCTCTATCTTCTTTCAGCACATATACATTATTATCTATCCTTATGCCTTTAGCCACCACTTCTCCCAAGTTTACAAACTTTATCTTGCAATCCTTGGAAGTGAACACCACTTCACATCCTCTATCACACATTTGACTTACACTGAGAAAATTATGTTTCAGCCCATCTATAAGTAGAACATCCTGGGATTTTCCTTTTCCATTACTTAAACTCACCATCCCTTTACCCTTGATTTTACCTGGAGAATCATTTCCAAAGGTTATGTTTCCTGATTTTCTTTCACTTAGAGATAGAAACTTACCTTTGTCTCCCATCATATGTTTGGAGAAACCACTATCAATATACCAGGGTTTATTTTGTCTTTGAGCTGACAGCACTAGTCCACACTTGTCATTTTATTTCTTCTTCCAAACCTTGACATTTTCAGCTGACGGATTCAAATCTGGTTCATAGTGCCTTAAGCAACAGTCTGCAGCTTTATGTACATAATTATGGTAGGTGTAACCTTCCGGTTTATTGAATAAAGGATCATACCAATTGTTATGCTTAACCTGTGTCCTTTTCCCAGCCATCACATGATTTGCAGTCTGTGGTTGTTTGTTACTTGGTTGTCTCATTCTTTGTTGTGACATATATCTATACCTTGAATGTCTTGATTTTTCATACCTAAATATTAAAGAATAGTTTATAGCTTTGTGACCAAAGTTAGAACAGGAAAAACAATATCCATAGAAAAATCCTTGGTACCTGGAAAATGGTTGTCTTCTTTGAGCAGGTTGATTTCTTCCATGCTGAAGATTTCTCTGAGCAGAGGGTGCACTATTTCTTTGTTCTACAAATTCAGTTCTGGTATTTTTTTGTTCACTCTTCCTTGGCAGTTGATTATGCTCCTTTGTTTTTCCATATTCGTTGTTGTCAGTGAATGTAGATTTAACAAACTTGATGGATTCTTTGTTTCTTGGCTGGCCAGTACTTGATCCTTCTTCATAAACCAAACCAGTTTTCTGATTTGGATTCCTTTACTGATTTAGAATAAGGGATAATCCTTTTGAGGCTTTAATACTCGAAATATTCTGGAGATACAATGCTTTAAACTTCTCCATCTCTTTTCTGGTTTTTACTACCTCTTCTTCCAAGGCTTCACATCTTGCCTTCTTTTATGACAATTGTTGTTTCAGAATGTCCTCTATTTTCTTTGCCTCTTCTAATTCCACTTTTAGTAGGGAAAAGTCTTCATCATGTTCTTTATTGTCTTTTTCAAACTGTATCAACAATTGTTTTAGCCTTTTCTTCTTAGATCTGAGTCTAGCAATTTCTTCTAGAGCACTGATTAGTTCTCCTTCCAAGTCAACCACAACTTATTCATCGTCAACATCACTTCCTGTGGTTTTATTGTCATAATACTCTTTTTCCATAAGAATAAATTCATTATCTTATCTTCACAGGAAGATTCACTATCTGTGTATTTTGAAGAGTCGTCATTGTTTACACATAAACTTTTCTTTTTACTAAATCTCTTGGGTTTGTACTTCTTTTCACTTTCAGAATTATGATCTTATTTCTTGTGTGGACATTTAGATGAAAAGTGACCTATCTTTCCACAGTTAAAACATTTGAAAGGAAAATTGCCTTGGTACTTGCTTGATCCTTTCTTTAGTCTTCTCACGAATTTTGCTTCAATTTCATCAGGCTCAGAATCCTCATTCTTGTCTTCTTTAAATGATGCTTCTCTAGAAGTGGGTTTATCTTTAACTATTCTCATTTCATATGCAGACAACGTTCCTAGAAGTTGATCAAAATCCAAAGATTTTAGATCATTAAGTTCTTCTATAGTTGAGACCTTTGGGTTGAACCTATCTGGCAGAGATCTCAAAATTTTATGAACTAAATAGGGTTCCTCAATTTTTTCACCAAGTGCTTTCATTGCATTTACTAGTTCTTCAACTCTCAGAAAGTACTTCCCAATAATTTCTTCTTATTTCATTTGTAGATGTTTAAAATGTACTCTATAGGTTTGAATCTTGGCATCTTTTACCTTCTCATTACCTTCATAACCGCTAATGAGTTTGTCCCACATGTATTTGGCAGTTTCTAAATGCATAAATTTTACAAATTCTACTTCTGCAAGCCCACTCAGAATAGCATTCATAGCCTTAACGTTGAAGCTAAATTATAGATTGTCATCCTTATTAGCTAGTACAACTGGCTTTACATAACCAGTCTCTACCACATCCCATACATCTACACCTAAATCCATTATGTAGGTTCTCATCCTAACTTTCCAAAAAGAAATGTTTGTTCCATTGAATAGGGGGGCCTTATTGGTTGAATTTCATTCACGACTAGTCATGTTTAATCTCTAGGATCTACCCTTAGATAAAAGGAACCCACTCTGATACCAATTGTTAGAAAACTGAGAGGGGGGTGAATCCATTTTTACCGTGCTTAAACAATTATACTTATTTTAAACTCTTTACAGAGCATTCAATGATAATCACAATAATGCAGGAAGGTAGGCAATACAATATTCAACATCAATCACACACATGAAATGTACACAGACAGATTTTTCCTAAGGAAACCCATAAAAGAAAAAAACCTCTTCTTCTTGATATGATAAGTAATCTTTACTTTCTGTACATTATCATTATTATGAGCTCCAACTCATTGTGAGGCTACCACCTCTGGTTTACAAGCTGCAACTTGCTGAGAGAACCAACTCTCTGGTTTCTCTAGCACCTACTAGAAGGAATCACCTACTCCTTGAGTGTTCCAACACCAACTAGATGGAAGCACCATCTTCTAGTCACACAGGAACCAACCTGTATAACAGAGAACAATAGTTCTCCCTTGCACCACCCTGCCACCATGGTTTTCATGGATACAACCAGATGGAAGCTACAACTCCTTGTGTTCAATCACCCACTTGAAACTTCTGAGGACAACAATTCTCCCTAGCACCTCCCTACCACCCTAAAATATAAAAAAATTGTTACTTGAGACTTATTACAGTGATACAATGTTTATCAATAGCTTACCAGTCTCATCATTGTTCTGCTGCACTGTTATGATCTGCCTACATCAGTGTCTTCCTGCTAGGATTCTTCTTTGAGATTTATGTTCTTCTTCTCTATCTCTGCATGTGCACCTTGTCTTCCTCTTCTTCCCTCAGATATGCATCTATGTTATATGTGTTATGCCTCTTATGTGCATTTTGGTTGTTGCACCCAACATGCTTTTTCCTCATGTGAAATTACTCTCAACAGAAGCAACAACCTCTTCTCTATTCTGCGTATATTTATAATGCCTAGTCATTTGCCAGATAATACACCTAACTCTTCGTCCCCTTTGACAATTACACTTAGTTTGTTCTTCATCCATGTTTTTTATGCTAAGACTCTTTGGCTTCTCTGGAAGCTACAGTATTTAACTCTTTTCCATCTGTCAATCGTCTCTATTCTTAGTCTTCATTCCAATGATAGATACGTCGAGACTCTTCAGCTCCTCTGGTGATCACCCTAAGATTCTTTGAATTCTATGGTAGATGTAATCAATCATTTTCTACAGTTACAATCGGTTTGTCTCTAGCAGTTATTGAGAGAACCTTTGTGCACTCATGTCTTTGGTGCCTTTTTCCCTCTCTAGGAAATCTACACAGTGGGTGCTAGCTCTTCTTTCTAATCCCCTACCTTCCACATGATCACGACTGTGACCAGACGCCTATCCAATAGGTGCTTCGTGACTTCGCATTTTCGGATATCTAACTATGAGTAGCCTTGAACTTCCCAACTCGCAAAACTCCGAAATGGATCCTAGAGCTGTTAGCTCCTTCTCTAATCTTCCATTGATTAGACCACAGGCTGTGACCACTCACTAATCAAAAGGGTGCTTCGTAGTTTCGATGATCACCGAAGTGGAACCTAGCGACATGCTAGCTCCTCCCTTAACTTTCTGTTGATGTGACCCTGGGCCAAATATTTAGAGCACTTTGCAATTTTGCGTTTTGCGACTTCATGTCTCAACTCCCTAGAAAATCAATGGTCCATATCTCTCCTCGATCCGACAGCTCAAATCAAGTCGCAATTTCGTGACTTTGGGAGTCTCATTACCTTCGTTCTCCTGATACCCAAAATAGTGATGGTGCTAGATCGACGATCCAGATCTTTTCTTTGATCAATGGTTGTGAACAAGTCATGATTTCACGTTTCACAATATCTGCGGACTACTCGACGCAGTTCTCCCAATTCGCAATTCTGCGAATCTGCTCATCTACTGCCACATGTCTTCATTGATGATGGGCGGTCCCCCTACTTTTAGAACTTTGTAAGCCCACTTCACCTTGCACTTAAATTTCATGCACGTTCTTTTGGATACAACGATGGTTGGTCCTCATGCTCATATCTTACATATCAAATATGTACTCCTCCTCTGCGCTTCCTCTGGTCACTGGAATCTGATCTAACAGACATCGGGTTTTCACGATTGGTGATCCAATGACCAATGTCGCTCCTCCTTCTAAGCTTATGCATCCTCCGGAATTGGAAGAATTTCTAAGTGTCAAAGGTTCTACAACCTTTAATCCTTTTGTGAGCCTTGATGTATGGGATCTTATCGGTGCATCTTGGAACACTATCTCTCTTGAGATTTGGAAAAAGTTTCCCTCGGCCATGGCACACACTTGCGCTTTGCATGAAACTCTACACTATTCCTCTTGAGCTTCTCAATATTTCTCTTCTGAGTCTTTGTTGTTGTTATTTCCATGCACACTTTGCCTTTAAACCTACCAACATCATTTTTAGTCTTGCCATCAATGAAAATCACACTCTGCTTGTAAACATGCCAACATTCCCAACATCAAGTATCCAAAAAATATGACAAACTTTACCTCAAGCATGTATCATACCATGTACCATAATATAAGCCCAAACTATATGCCAATATCACAAAGATGTTCCTCTAACAGTGAACCATAACATCCATAAACTAAGTACCAAGGATATGTCTCAAGAATGTATCAATATCACCAAAACATGAACCTTAACCATATTGAGAGAACCTTCGTGCACTCATGTCTTTGGTGCCTTTTTCCCTCTCTAGGAAATATACACAGTGGGTGCTAGCTCTTCTTTCTAAGCCCCTACCTTCCACATGATCACGGATGTGACCAGACTCCTATCCAATAGGTGCTTCGTGACTTCGCATTTTCGGATATCTAACTATGAGTAGCCTCGAACTTCCCAACTCGCGAAACTCCGAAATGGATCCTAGAATTGCTAGATCCTTCTCTAATATTCCACTGATTAGACCACAGGCTGTGACCACTCACTAATCAAAAGGGTGCTTCGTAGTTTCGATGATCACTGAAGTGGAACCTAGCGACATGCTATCTCCTCCCTTAACTTTCTGTTGATGTGACCATGGGCCAAATATTTAGAGCACTTTGCAATTTCGCGTTTCGCGACTTCGTGTCTCAACTCCCTAGAAAATCAACAGTCCATATCTCTCCTCGATCCGACAGCTCAAATCAAGTCGCAATTTCGTGACTTTGGGAGTCTCGTTACTTTCATTCTCCTGATACCCAAAATAGTGATGGTGCTAGATCGACGATCCAGATCTTTTCTTTGATCAATGGTTGTGAACAAGTCATGATTTCACATTTCACGATATCTGCGGACTACTCGACGCAGTTCTCCCAATTCGCAATTCTGTGAATCTGCTCATCTACTGCCACATGTCTTCATTGATGATGGACAATACCCTTGCTTTTAGAACTTTGTAAGCCCACTTCACCTTGCACTTAAATTTCATGCACGTTCTTTTGGATACAACGATGGTTGGTCCTCATGCTCATATATTACATATCAAATATGTACTCCTCCTCTGCGCTTCCTCTGGTCACTGGAATCTGATCTAACAGACATCGGGTTTTCGCGATTGGTGATCCAACGGCCAATGTCGCTCCTCCTTCTAAGATTATGCATCCTCCGAACTTGGAAGAATTTCTAAGTGTCAAAGGTTCTACAACCTTTAATCCTTTTGTGAGCCTTGATGTATGGGATCTTATCGGTGCATCATAGAACACTATCTCTCCTGAGATTTGGAAAAATTTTCCCTCGGCCATGGCGCACACTTGCGCTTTGCATGAAACTCTACACTATTCCTCCTGAGCTTCTCAAGCTTTCTCTTCTGAGTCTTTGTTTTTTTTATTTCCATGCACACTTTGCCTTTAAACCTACCAACATCGTTGTTAGTCTTTCCATCAATGAAAAGCACACTCTTCTCATAAACATGCCAACATTCCCAACATCAAGTATCCAAAAAATATGACAAACTTTACCTCAAGCATGTATCATACCATGTACCATAAGATAAGCCCCAACTATATGCCAATATCACAAAGATGTTCCTCTAACAGTGAATCATAACATCCATAAACTAAGTACCAAGGATATGTCTCAAGAATGTATCAATATCACCAAAACATGAACCTTAACCCTATGCAACCATGTACTAAAAAGGGCCTCCAAGACATGCCTTAAGCATGCACCATACCATACATGATACAAGCCTCAAACAAACACTTAAAAGACACCCCTTTAATCATGAATAAAAATTGATGCATATCATCTCAAACCATGTAACAACCTTGTTGTATCATCATGCCTTGATGCAACCTGGACCAAGCATCCTTATTTAAATATGGCTTAGCCTCACTGGATAGATTCCAATTATAACGTGTGGCTTGACGTGACAGGTACTAAACAACCTGTGGGGTTGCCTTGTGGGACACGAGTAGCCTGACCTACGACGGTCAACTAAATTAGGGTTTTTCACTTCTCTCTTTGCAAATCTGATACTTTTTCACTTCTTTATTCCTTAGATATTCTACAAAAGGGTTTACCAAAATATCACTTGAAGGATATATAATCATTGAAATTTTGTGTGTTCTTATGAGAGACTTCTTGTGGTGTATTTATACTTTTACAAAGTGACTTATTTTCTTAACTTTAGGTCTAACCTGTACTTTCTTGTTACAACCACTTAACCCTTTAATTAATGTCTTGTAACTATATAGGGAATTCTTAACCATTCTTCAGGGATTCCAACTTAAAGAGAGCATAACTCCTCAACTGTGAGGAACCACATGGCGTACCACCTATAATTGAAAACGGCATGACGAGGACTATCCATATATGAGTGTTTTGTATGTACTTGTAATGTTCTTCAACCTCAGTTTCCTCAGTCAACTTCAGGCCTCATGACCACACCTCTGGGTTTCTTGTAGACTTCTTCAAATCATCTTCCCGTGAGGGAAATGCTTAAATCTATGCCATAAAGGGGACTACTTTGGATACTTCTTCAATTATACCCAATACTTCTAGAGGATTCTATACTTCCTCTAAAGTTGACATCAATGATAATCAATTTTCCAACACAATAGACCCATAAAATCTTTCTATAAAGATGCTCAATCTCAGTGGCATACAACAAATAAAAGTCATGGGAAAAATACCTCCCCTTAGGTGAATAAACAGGCTATAAATAGACCATAAGGAAGGTAGTGAATGGACCTCCAACTGGACATATAAATAAGCAAATACAAACCCTTCTCAAAAGGTCTCGAATAAGTACCCAATCAACACTAACAAAGCTGATTTTATCTTTTGAAGAGAACTAATGGAATCCTCTTCAAGCTGATATGATCATGGGAACCTTCCAAAGAAGGTTAACATAACCTGATAACATGATTGCAGGTTTGAGGGTTAACGCTACCCATCCTTGGTGTCTCAGATGAATGAGCCAGTTTGAACCAATTTTTGATTCTTTGAGGGTTAAGGGGACTTGCTATGTCATTGAATAGGTTAACTTCCTAGTTGTTTATGGTTAAATCTAGCTTACTTTACAATAATATTGGTTTGTGTTGAGGCTTTCTGAAGACATTTTAAAGGAATACCGATTTTTTAACTCTTTATCTGCAATTTGATTGTGTTACACTTTTTTTTAATTGAATGTGAGACTAGAGATTCTCAAACTTATAAAGGAAAAACTTTTTTATTGTTACTTAGTGACTAGTAAATTAAAATGGTTAGAAGCTTTTGTATTTTAGCATTTTTCTTCTTTCTTTTATTTTGTTTTCTGAAATAGTGTTTTCGGTCTAGGATTTTGGAATTTTATATCAGCATGCTTGCATGTATAGTAATTGTGGAATTTGGATTATTTTTATATCACTCATTGAAGTTGTATTTAGAACTTATTATATATCCATGGATGTTTTGTAGTTAATTTTGGTTGTTTATGATAGGATTTTGTTAAGAACCAAATATCAAAATAGCATAAAAACCTCTGAATAAGTACTGCACGCCTTGGAAAAGAGAGAAATTAAGATAATAAGCCTCTTCGAGGGGGAAACCACCTTATACAACAATGAATTCACAAATACAAGATGATTCCAAATGAAAAGGTCTCCTTGGTATATATACGAGACTAGGAGGTACAATTACAACTAATGTGTAACAACCCTAGTTGAATATATGGTTAGGGATTATTAAGTAAAATTAATTAGATAATTAATTGTCCTAATAAGGTTTTAATTAAACAATGATTAGCATTAATAATATTAATTAAATATTTATTTATTAATTAATTGCTTATAACTTTTGATTAATTAATTAATTAATTAATTACATAACACAATCAATGACATGGGTAATAAATTTATGGGGCTTGATAATTTTAATTTGTTTAATTAAATGCTTTACGTATGCGGGAGGGGATAAGATATTAATGAAGGGGATAAAACATTAAATAAGGGGATAATATATTAAAGGGGGACATAAGGAAATTAATGAGGGGGAGGAGAGTCGGTGAAGGAGGATATGGTGGGGAAGAGTCTTACGAGGAGGATCATTCTTTTGGGGAGGAGGAAGAATTTTGAGGAGGATATATTTATGTGGGAGATTTTTCTGTGGAGATCTCTGGTGTGAGGAGTTTGGTTTTGGGGGTTTTTGGTGAATCAAAAGCAGGGGGCACCGGTTTGCTAGGGGTTTTGGGCACGGGGGCCAGGATATCCTTACAGTATCTTGGAGCTAGGGAGAAGGACAAGCTGCTCCTAGCTGGCAGGGAGGAAAACACAGTTTTGGGCAGTGTTTGACACAGTTTCAACTTCAGCATTGGACCAACGGAGCAACGGGATTTAGCATCAGAAGAAGGTATTTTTATTTATGAATTGATGAATTATTTCATGCTGTAGATAGATTTTAATTTCTGTAGAATATTTATGCCTATATGAAGTGAATGCATAATTTGCATATGAGAAGGGAATTATATGTTAAATTGTATTAAATTTTGTATTTAATTAAGTATGGTCCCTACATAATGGACCTAATCCGACATAAATAAAATAACAATACTAATGTAATATGCCCCAATTAAGGGGTAATGTGCCAAAATTTAGGGCTTAACATGCCCCTCCCATTCAGAAAAGTGTTTTCCTCAACACTTGAGTAGATCTGGATGCTTTTGTATAAAAGACTCATCTTCCCACATGGAATCTTCAATAGGTAGTTTCTTCCACATAATGAGATACTCTGAAATTGATCTATTCCTCAGTTGGAGAATTCTTGTGTCATTGATAGCTTAAGGCTCCATTATGATTTATCCTTCCTCATAAAGATACATAAATATAGTTTGAACTGGGATCTTATCACCTATAACCTTCTTTAATCATGAAACGTGGAAAAATAGGTGTACTCGCGAAGATGCATGCAGCTCTAATTTGTATGTCATAGTTCCAATCTTTTGCAACCCCTTATAAGGGCCATAGTACTTCGATGATAATTTATTATCCTTCTTAGATTGCTTGAGGGACATATTTTTGTATGGTTGTAGTCTAAGAAATACCCAATCCCCTACTTCAAAACTTGTTTCACTATGTTTCTTATATGTGTGTTGTTTCATGAGATTTTGTGCCATGGTCAGGTTATCCTTTAAGAGTTGGAGAACTTTTTGTTGATGCTCGATGTGATATTCCACTTCTTGAACCTTAGGTTTTTATTTTAGAGAAGAATTTATGGACAGTGGGTCATATCCATAAAGATCCATAAATGGTGTCATTTTTGTTGCAGTGTGAAAGGAAGTATTATAGCACCATTCTGCCAAGGGTAACTACTTGAACCATTGTGTTTTTTTATCAGAGACAAATCAATGAAGGTAGTCTTTCAGAAATTTTTTCACTATCTCATTTTTTCCACCAGATTGAGGATGATAAGATGATCTATGAGCCAATTGAGTACCCAACAAGAAAAAAATTATGTCCAATAATGTCCAGTGAAGATGCGCTCTCTGTCACTTACAATAATGTTGGGCTTCCATGTAGATTTTGAAATGTCTCCATGAATGTGGTAGAAACTATATTGGATTTGAAAGAAAGAGAGAGTGCACGAAAGTGTGTGTACTTAGTAAGTCTATCAACAATCACTACGATGACACTCTTTCCTTCATACTTCGGTAACCATTTGATGAAATCCATGGAAACCTCCTCCCAACGTTGACTTGGAATGGATAATGGTTGTAAAAGACCTAGGGTATTAATTGTTTCCACCTTATTTTGTTGGAAAACCACACATTCTGCCACAAACCTTTGAACATCAGTTTTAAGTCCATCCCAAAAAAATTCCCTCTTGACCCTGTGATAGGTTTTCAAAAATCTTGAGTTTCCTCCTACCAGAGAGGTGTGCAATTTCAAAAGTAACTTTTGTTTGAGTTGGGAGTTCTTGCATAAATATAAGATATATTTTTACCATAGTGAATCATTTTTTAATGTAAATGTATCGGATGCACTGGAATCATGTTGTAGCCTTTGAATGAGATTCCATGCTTCTTTGCCATTCTTTCATTCATCCCTTGCTTATGTTATGCAATCAGGTTGGATGATAGAGATAGAACAGAGAAATGCCTCAACATCTTCATCCTTTCTTGAGAGTGCATATGCCACAACATTTCGCTTCCATTTTTTGTAGATGATTTCAAATTCATAACCCAACATCTTGGTCACCCATTTTTTTTTTCTCTTTTGAAGATAGTCTTTGTTCCAAGAAGTATTTAAGATTGTCATGATCTCTTTTGACCTTGAAGTTCCTACCTACTAGGTAAGGGTGCCATTGCATCAATTCATGTAGTATTTCCATCATTTCCTTCTCATAAATGGGTTTGTGTAAGTCCTTTCCCTTGAGTGGCCAACTTTCAAAAGAAAGGGAGCTTCCTTCTTGCATTAGAACAACACCAATGTCATTTCCCAATGCATCACATTCCACAATAAAGGTTTTTGTGAAGTTTGGTGTGGTCAAGACAGGAGCTTTGCACATTGCCTCTTTAAGTTGTTCAAATGCTTGAGTTTCCTCTGGAATCCATGAAAATTCATCCTTCTTATCTAATGTAGTTAAAGGTGTTTTTATTCTTCCATAGTTATAAACAAACTTGCGGTAGTAACCTGTCAAACCCAAAAATACTCTATGATTCTTCAATGTTTTGGGAATCGTCCAGAACATCATGGATTTAATATTGTTAGGGTCTACCTTGAAACCTTCATGAGATACAATATGACTCAAATACCCTACCTCCTTCACCCCAAAGAAACATTTGGATGGTTTGGCATATAATTGTTTCTCCTTTAGTACTTGTAGCACCCTGACAACATGTAAAACATGATCTTCCCAAGACTTTCTATAGATTAGTATATCATCAAAAAATACTAACACAAATTTTCGAACTAAGGGCTTGAAACTGGAATTCATCAACGCAGCTTGGAATGTGGAAGGTGCATTCATAAGGCCAAAAGGCATGACCAAAAATTCATAATGGCCTTCATGAGTTCTGAATGTTATTTTTGGGATATATTCTTCCTTCATTCTAATCTGAGGATACCCTAAACGGAGATCCAACTTTGTGAAGTAGATTTCTCCATGTAGTTCATATAACAATTCATCAATGATGGGAATGGGAAACTTATATTTAATGGTATTCTTGTTGATCTCTCTATAATATGGACACATACGCCATGATCCCTCTTTCTAGAGTACCATTACCACTAGTGCAGAGTAAGAACTTTGGATAGGTATAATAATGCTAGGCTCTGACATTTCTTCAATCATACGCTCAATTTCACTCTCTTGGGCATAAGGGTATCTGTAAGGCCTAATGTTAGGAGAAACACTCTTGAGAATTAAGTGAATAGCATGAACATGATCACCATTGGGTGGAATACCTATCAGAATATCTTCAAATACTTTGGAATGATTATCAATGATCCATTGGACATCTAGGGGAACAAATGGCTTAGATGTTTGAACATATAGTGAGCATAGTTGTACAATTACAACTTGATGCCCCTTTTTAATTAATTTGGTCATGCCATTAGATCTTAACACCTTACTGGATTTCCCTATGATACCCCTTAAGTCAATTTCCTTTCCTTCCAATGAAAATTTCATGAAACGTTCCTAAAAATAAAAATCCATTGTTCCCAATTATTGTAACCATTGGACCCCTAGTACGACATCAGCACCACCCATGGGTATAGAAATCATTGAACTATTTATTACATTTCCCCCCATATTAATATTGATCTTATGGAATTTTCCTGAGCAATTGATATTTCCTCCATTTTCAATCATTACTTGAAACTCTGGTGTTGGATATATAAATCAATTGAGAGCTTTGGATAATTTATAGTGAATGAAATTATAAGTACTACCAGAATCAATTAGCATTATTACCTTTTTATTTTTTATATATCCTTCGATCATTAGAGTTTGAGGAGTGCTAATTATAGCCAATGCATGACATGATATGGCGGGAGTCATATCTTCTACATCTTCATCTTGAGATGGTTCTTTTTCTTCTTCTTCTTCTTCCTTCACAATCTATGTAGAATAATTTGTTCTCACCACACATACGTCCCTTACTATACTTGTTGTCAAAATTAAGATATAAACCTTTTGGTTTTATTTCCTCCAATTGTTGAGGTGTCAACCTTGTAGGTTGAGGTGGTTTAGAATAAGGAACAGTATTCTCTTGGTAGATGTTAGGGGTGGTCCTTCTAGTAGCCATATCCATATTTTTACTTTCAACATTTCTCGCCAACCTCAAGGCATTCTCCAATTGTTTGGGTTCCCAGAGGCAAACCTCATGTTGAATGTTATCCTTTAAAGTTCCTATGAAGAAATCAATAAGGTGTTCATCTGGAATATATGTTACCTTTATATTCAATATTTGAAATTTCTCAATGTGCTCTGCAACTAAACCCTTTTTCTTGAGATTTATCAATTGGATAAAGAAGGTATTTCTCCTTGTATCCTCATAGTGTGCTATCATTTATTCCATGAAAATTGTCCAAGTGACAAGTGATTTCTGAGAAAAAATTCATCGATACCATAGAAATTGATTCGGTTCTAAATATAAGGACGCAATTCGTACCTTTTGTGTGTATGGCACATCATGTAGATCAAGGAACTTCTTCATATAGAGTATCCATGTGACTGGATCCTTGCCATAAAACTTCCTCATATCAATCTTAGGAAAGTGTTTTGTCTTCAACCCAAAGATGGAGTTTCTCTAGTCTTGATTCATCTTCCTTGTGTCCTCATCATGAATTTCATGGGATACATTGTAAATTTCAAGTGGCCTCTCCATTAGAAACATTTTCAAGCCTTCCATGTTCTCCCCTTTTAAGTCATCCATATTAGTATCCATCATCACTTCTAGCTTAGCTTCAGTTGACTCCATCATCTTTTGTAGTTCATATTTTGTTACTTCCTTCTTTTGTAAATCATTTATGTCCTTGCGCATTTCTTCACCTTCATCAATAGTCCAAGTAGGACTATACGAGGGATTATTTGGTGTAAAAGTTCCCTTTTTTGGTGGCACGTTGGCCAAGTATCACTGCAAGGTAGGAATTCCTAATTGTCTTAGGAAGAGGTCCTCACAGGCAAGGGAGTGTCAATTGTTATAGCTCTATGATATACATGTAGGGTCCACCAATAGTACTCATCCAAATATATCATGGAATTAAATAAGGAGGCTTGAACATGTCCTTTGTCATACCATCTTACTACCCAACTACTAGAGAGTGATATCCTCACACTAGTACATATTGTAAAAACTTCGATGTTCTATTTGCGACGTTATGGACAAAATTGTCCATACTGTTGAAATATAGAGAAAAAAAAATCCATATTGCTGATAACGTCGCACGTGCGACGTCATACAAACAAATGTCTCTATTGTGAAGAAGATGTCGCTATTGAGACATCATTGGATAGTCGTCACTCTTGCCACGTTTGTAACATAGTCGTTGCAGTTGCGACATTGTGGAGACTAGGTTTTCCCCTCCAACGGTCACCTAGTATTTGACCAAGTCAACTTTGATTTCATCAATGATCATCAGAATTGTGACGTTATAAAATCTATGAATATGTTGCATTTTACGGATGTTGTGACAAGTTTTCTATCATAACAATGCTTCAAAAAGGGTTTGCGGGTCTTCTTGGTGAACAAAAATCAGGTACTTTTTTCAGTATATGTCTGTGGGGAAAAATGTCAAAAAACATTAGAGCTAGGAAAAGAATTAAAGAGGGTGAAAAGAGTGACTGTAAATGTTATTTCCCTTTCAAAAATTGTTGTACTAGACGTCTCGAAAGAGTTTTAATAGCAACAGCTAAAAAACATTGTAGAAAATATGGGCACATGGATGGGGAATCAAATGAATATCGTCCCATGGTATATACATTCATTATCTATTTTAATATTTATTGTATTCTCAAAATTTTATATTGTTTTATACATGCACTAAGTTTTCATGATTGTTTGTAATTATAAAGTTAGATTTCCCCCCTAACTTTATGCACAAATCACCAAGTAGTAGCAAAAATGATGTTGTAGTACAAGATGAAGAACTTGAAGCAGATAATGAAGATCAAGTTAATGATCACATGGAAGTAGATGACAATAATAACATAGTTCAATATGATGAGACAAATCAAATGATTCACGACTTATTCGTTCATCCAGATGAGGATCACGGGGACAATAGTGATGGTATTTATGATGAACCTCTAATTGAAAATTAAAATAAATGACTTTATAAAGGGTCAAGAGAAAATATTCTCTCCACTACATTATTGTTGGTGAACTTGAAAGTTACGAATCATTTGTCTAACACTTGTATGACACAAATCTTAAGGTATGTAATATGTTTCTTCACATCTACATAACGGTTGACTTTTCCCCATTTTTTTTAGTGTTAATTAATGTGTAAAATAAAAATGCAATATTTACAATTACTATTATTTACATTGACTATTTATTTTTTATGTTTTAGATTGTTAGGTGAATTTTTGTTACCCTCGTCAAATATTTTACCTTGCACATATCAAGATTTACATGCCATTATGAAAGAAATTGGAATGGAGTATCAAAGTATAGATGCATGTCATGATGATCATATTAATTATTATGGACAACATGCATCGAAAATAGAATGTCTGGTATGTGGTATCAGTAGATATGGAATCGATCAAGTAACAAAAATGGTCCCTCGAAAGGTTCTCCAACATATTCCCATAATTCCACGTTTGTAGCAATTGTTCAGGTGTCAAATGTAATATCCCTCGATCGAACCCAATTGTAAATGTAAATGAAAATGTAATTAATTTGGTGAGCTATTTGATATCACTTTTGTATGCACCTTTGATGGCATAGTGCGTGCATGTACTGTTGGACACAACGACTACACTGAGAGGGGGGGGTGAACAGTGTAGGGATTTTTTTCCCAAAACTCCTTAGTTAACAATCACCATTAACTCATTACTCATTTCTGTCATTCATAACCAGTTAAATGTCAACACATATCAGCAATATATCATCAAAAATTCATCACCACAAGGAACACAAAGAACACAAGATGTATGTACAATTTTCTTTTTATTACGGACTACAATCCTTGGGGTTTTTCAGCAACAACTCGATAGAGTACAAATCTACAAGAGCACCAGCTCTATAATGAAAGACTCAACTTACAACCTCATCACCAACTGAGATGAGGCAACAATCCTCAACAGATATCAATCTCTAGCATAAACAAGTTCATCAACCATGCACCAACCTGTGCCAAACAACCTGTAATCAGCCTGTACCATAAACAAGTGCATCCAACCATGTACCAAGTATATACCAATCATGTGTCAACTAATAATCAACATTTACTCATCAATATNTACCAACATCATCAACTATACACCTCATGTATGTGCCAACTCATCAACTGCTTGTCTCAACCATGACTAGTTTTGGATTAGTCAACAACCCTAAATTGAAATAATAATAACTTTGTACATGTGATGAATAAATATCTGAAAATGATATACAATGTTCTTCAATGTTTTTAATGCAATTCCTCCAGGTTTCACTACTTGGAACCTCTCAAAAAAGGAGTTATAGAAAAAATGGTATACCTTGTTGAATTCTGGCTTATTCTAGAGAGCGACTTTGTAGAGCGTGCCCTGGACGGAATATTTGTTGAATAGATATGAAATTGTTAAAAAACATACTAAATATTTTATTATAACCAAAACAATTGGTGTCACTGAATTTGGATCTGTGATGAAGAATTTATAACTTTTTTACCCGAAACACCTGTTTTAGACTAGTTTCAGGAATAGCCACAAACCCTATTTTCAACGGAGTGTATCTCCAAAAATTCAACGACATACAAGCTGAATATTTTACCACAGATACTTGGATATGTTTTATCAATGAAATATCAATCTCACGTCCTGAATCATTATAGGAAAACAATTATTACGAAAATGGTGATATGACCTGTAAATAACATACCTTAGAAAGCATCATGAAAATAATTTATCCTCCCTTGAATTCCGACCCTCTTTTCTTCACCTTCCCTCTGAAATTAGGCTTATATATCCTTCCGTTACCTCATTCACCTAAATATATTCAATATTCTCAAGTGTTCCACACCAAAAATGCTCAAGAAGCTCTCACAAGGAGCTCTCCATCAATACTCCAAAAGATATTCTCACAAGAAGCTCTCCATTGATCGACAAAAAGGATGATCTACAAGAGACCATTGCTATATTATTTATACTTTCATCCTCTACATCACTTAACCCATTTTTAGGTCACTTAACACATTTCTAGGTCACTTAACCTATTTTTATTATTTTAGGGTTAACCACTTTCCATAAATAGAAAGTTCTCCAATACTTTATCATTTAAATATTCCTTCTTTATTTCGTCACCTTACTTTATCATTTCTTGATTTTGTCACTTATATTTATTATTTAAATAATCCACCTTGACTTTGTCACTTTACTTTATCATTTAAATAATATTAACCCATTTCTAGGCCACTTAACCTATTTTCCTTAATTTAGGGTTAACCACTTTCCATAAATATAAAGTTCTCCAATACTTTATCATTTAAATATTCCTTCTTGATTTTGTCACCTTACTTTATCATTTATTGATTTTGTCACTTCTCTTT
>JZKD02S1311420.1:341503-366589 GCA_000966675.3 Picea glauca
AGAATTAATCCTCGAGGTATGCATTTTGTTTGTGTATCATAAATGGAATCATTTTTTGAAATTTTATTTTAATTTTTATTTTATTTTACCGCATTTAAAAAATATTTTTCTGATTTTTTTTATGCTTCATCAATGTCGTCGTCATGAAGGTAGTAATAATGGGCTTCCACAAGGAATGAAATTTTATCCCACTCAATTCATGAGTTTTCCTTACTATAAGGACCTAAAAATAGTTCATTTATTTGATACAATGCATATCGGGAAGAATGTGACATAAACATTATGGTGAATCATAGATGGAAGGAAGGATAAAGAAAAAATTGTCAAAAATTGTAATGAGATTTGGGAAGCCAATCATGCAATCCAAAGTGTGATCTGATCAAATAATGATGGATACCAAAATAACCTTCCATGGTTATTAACAGAGCAACAAATAAATTGTGTAAAAGAGGTCATTCAAAAAATTAAATTTCCTATAGGATTTTGTTCAAACATAAAAAATATCTTAACGCAGAAAAGTGAATTTGGTGGGGTAAAAACACATGATTGGCATACCTTCATTAAGGTAATTAATCATTTTAGTATTCATATTTATATATTGGTCATATACATTTTTTGAGATTTTTATTTTTTTGTCTAGTATTGAACAAGTAACGATTTGTTTTTATTGTTACAGTATGTTCTACCTTTATCTCTCCCAAACGACTTTGACAACAATGTCAAACAAGTTATATATGATCTTGGAAAATGCATGAGGTAAGTAGATGCAGTACATATGCAAAACAAAAATTCAATCTTTTGTTGTACTTGATGACATGTGTTTTACTTGTAATGTAATATGTATTTATATGTTTTGTTGAAACATGTTATTTTCTTGTGTCATGATCTATATATGGTTGTCATTGAAAGAAATCCATGAATATGATATAATGTGTGAAATGAAAAAGTATCTACCTCCAACATTTTTCAATGCACAAGAACACTACCTCATACACCAAGTTAAGGACATTGAAATGTGTCGACTTGTACACACAAGGTCAATGTGGATGGTGGAGAGGCACTTGATATCATTGAAGGCTTTGGTTTGACAAAGAGCAAGTCTTGGGGGTTATATGGTGGAGGGATATATGGTATATGAATCCATGGTGTATATTAGTCAGTATCTTCAAAAATTAGCAGTGCAAGCTATGCATGTACTGGATTGCATTTGGGATGTGAACTCCATAAACAAAATTTGAAAGGGAGCATTTGTTGAGGAAAGGTACAATGAATAAATTGAGAGGTAATTAAATTGTGGATATTTTTAATAAATATAAATTTCTCATTTTTGTGTGTATATGATCATACTCATTTAATATTTATTCTTTCATCATTTATTAATATTTACCATGGTTATAACTAATAATTAATATTGGTGAATTGTGATTTTTTGATTGGTCAGTTGCTCAAGATTGGTATGCACTACATTTATACATTGCAAACAATCTGGATTAGATGAAGGTATGGATTTATAGATGTAAAGAACATCATGTTGGTAGGTTATCATGGAAATAACTGTCTGAATTGGTTCGAGAATCTCGTCGTAATTGAGATTCTGATGTTATGCATAGGGAAATAGATTTAGCATATTGTTTGAAATATGGAAAGGCAAGCAAATTCACCCATTTTATTCAGTTATTTTATATTTTATTAATGTGACCGTAGGTGTGTTTTTTTCCTATTATAATTTCCAAGTTATAGAAATTTGTTTATTATTAATTGACAATGCATCTTTTACATGTCTGGAATATTGCAGTTGAAACACCACAAGGCTATGTGGTGCAATGGTCGTAAATTTCACATCAAACAGTTGGATGAAACCAAAAAAACTTCTGATAGTGGGATAACTACAGTATTCCAGATCACTAATGTTTCCTCTATGAGTGACATACGTCCTCGAGAATCTGAAAATAGATACCGTGGGTTTTTCAATGATATAATTGAGTGTGACTTTAATTCCTTCAAATTAGTTTTGTTTGATGTCAAATGGTATAGGTTACGAATGCATGAACATGATGAGTAAAGAACCATTATTAAACATGCCAATGTATTTCTGATGATTAAAACAATATTTTTTGAAAAAACAAACGACTATTATGTTTTCCCAAATCAATGTGAACAAGTCTTTTACTCAAAGGTTTCAAGTAAGAGGGATTGGTCATTTGTTGTTAGATATGATTCAAGAGGAAGGATAGTAAAGTATAATGTAGATGAGGAAGATGATATTGAAGAAGAAGATGATGTAGAGCTACAACAGGAAGAATATGGGTCGACAGATGAAGAAGACGGAGAAGATGAACCAGGCATAGGAGACAATGTGTTAGTTCTTGATGATGATATCGATGAATATATGCTCGAAAATGACATCGATGATGATGATGATGATATCATCAATCCTTTCAACAGTGTTTCTGAACCGGATGTTGATACATATATCAAGTTAGATGATCAAGAAGAAGATACAGAAGAAGGATGATACAAATTCTGTGTTGGTCGATAATGTACGTAACTAGATATTTTAATTTGTATGAATTATTATCTTTAAATAATTTTCAATTATGTAGGTTAATTACATGTTTTTAAGTTTTATTTCATTTTTTTTCTGGTAGTTTCTATGCATGATTAATATGTTTCTTTTGTTTGTTTTCTATTTTATATATTGGGTATTGGGGAATTGAGAGCGATGTGAGGGGCGGAGGGGCCATATGAGCTTCCACATTCACGTGGTTGGTCTTGTTTAGTAGAGAATAAATTATTCTTGAAACCAAGAGAAGTTCATTAATTCATCTTTATACTCAAAGATCGTTCACAAACCAACTCTATATATCGTCCCATCTCATCCTCGTTTCGTTTTAATTTTTTTATCGGTCGAATTTTAAAGGAAACAACTATTAAAAGACATTGTACTAGGGCTAGAGTACATTATGGGAAATAGTGACCTGTGAATGGGACCAACGTTGAAATTTTTTCAAAATGTTTATGTATGACATCATACATTCTTGAATCTTGAAACCCTCCCATACCATCAAGGCATGTGTCTAGTCTAACCATGTCAAATTTCGATGCATACATGCACATATTGAAGAAATTTCAATGTTGGCCCCATTCACTTCTCACTATGCAGGGTTCGTTCAAGATGAAATTTGTGGTGGGTGAATTGAAGCTTTTATGACATCAACTCGACTTGGTAATTCAATAATCAAACCCTCCTTAAGTATTATGTGGTGACATCAAACATCCTTAAGTATCGAAACCTGTTGAGTCCCTGTTTTGACATGTATAATACCCTATCTTACCTTGTATCCGAGCCTTTTTACCTATGTTATAAGCCTATATTTGACTGTTTCCTCTCAAACACATACCTAGTAGCTTTGTTCATGTTCACAAGAGGTAATTGATGATTTGAGGCATGTTTTTTTAACTTTCTTGAAATATTTTGATTAAAGTGTTTTATTTTGTATAGTCCTAATGGTTTGATTTATAAGCAGCCTATCTGATACTTGCACCATTCTAGTATTATCAGTCATCATGCAATCCAGTACCAAATCCATTCTGGTACCCAAGGCAGTTTTGATCCAGTATCATATACTCCAAATCTATTCTGGTACCAAGTCATGCGCTATTCCGGTACTATATGCTTCGCGCCCATTCTGATACTCAAATTCACGACTGTGTGTATTTCGGTACCAAAACCTCTGTTTCCAGAATGCACCAGCTGGATCAATATGATGGTGAATATTTCAAGAAGGCATTTGAACATAAGCTCCCAAATCATTTTTCCAGATTACAAGAGACTCCATCCCTCATGCACTTTGTGTCATGAGGATGGAGTCGATTCCTAGAAATTCAATGTAAATATAAATTGTAAAATCTCTCAAACTGTTTAATTCTTATCTATAGATATTGATAGTATCAGATTACCTTATATAAGGAATGATGTATAGGTGATAGGCGTGGGGATAATAAGGAATGAAAGGAAGTTGCTATCAAAACTAGACGATACATATCGTTTTTATGTATCAAGTAAAGAACTTTTGATCCAATTTAAGAGTTGAATTAATGCAAAAGATATTTTATGTCAATTCTTGAATGTGAGTGAAAAGATTTAGTCTGTTACTTTATTAAGAGGTTCCTTGTTGGTTCGGCAAGGGCCCACTGCCCCAACTAAGGCAAACCTCCTTGTATACGTTATGTGTGTTTCTGTGAATATTTTACAACAGTGTGTGTGTGTTAATGATCTTTAATTTATTTTCAGAGTTCAACATTGAGTTAATCGTTTTTGGATTGGTGTGAATAATCAAGTGCTAGATCGAATAGATATTTCATTCTCAAATGTTGGAGATGACCATTTAATTATTTGAAGCATGGGACTGATATCTTGAGTTTATGAATGTAGTAGCTTCAGTACATCAAAGAACCAGAAGACTTTATACCTCATCTTCATGCTCTGTAATGAAGTCTCTCAGTTATACTGAATATTCATTGTACTGGTTTGTTTGAATTACATGAAGCTGGAGTTGATTTTGATTTCAAGAGTGATTGGAGTTGATTGTTATTTATTGTTTTGATTACTACAAGAGACAAGCTTCTTAAGTTCACCCCTTTAATTCATGAGCTTGAAATGAACAGACTTATTTCTCTAGGATAAAATCTCTTTGATTGGTTGTTTGTTTAAGTTTCATCATCAGTTTTCTCTTCTAAGTTCAAGGGTGTTTGAAGTATTTAGAAATCTTCAAAACAAAGTCTTTTATGTTATTAATTATTTCCTATACGCAACAAACTTAGATAGGTTACTTGTTCTCGACACATATAGTGTAACAACTCTTTTGATTAAGAATCTTGGATTGACATTTAAATGAGTGTAAGATATATATTGAACATATTTATACACCAACATTTTGGCGCTGTTGTCGGGGAGTTGTAAACGGTAATAGGTAGCATTTTGAGTTTTTGATTGGTTTGATGAAGTATTGGATTGGATTTAAGGACAATCTGAGGGAGGAGAGAAGATGGTAAGACGAGAGGTAAGAACCTACACATCCACTTTGGTGGGGTTGCTCCATAGTTAGGTTGTTCTCCTACCTTTAATAATTAGGAAGCTGCATTTTTCATTTATTTCATTTAAATTTATTTTATGAGTAGGTATAGGGATAATAAAGGTAGATTTATTGCTCCTAAAATCTCAAAAAATCTAGAAAAGCAAACAACAACCCCCCCCCTTATACTAATTCATCGAAAATTAATGCAGGAAAAATTCTCAGAGGAGAGAGCTCAAAGGAAACAATTGCAACAACAAGAAAGGGCACTAAATCTGAAGCCATTCTTCAGATTGAAGACATAAGAAAACAAGAAAGAGAGGAATCACTTGCAACCCCATCCAAAGGAGAAACTAGAAAAGAAGCAAAGGTAGTAATAGAAGAGGTTGCATATGCTATTGGAAGTCCACACAAAACCTTGGAATAGCTAGAGATACCAAGTAACCCAGTGGTGGAACCATCACTCAGTGGAGAGACCTCACCACCCCCCTACAGGTTGTTTGGATACGTGGTAGAAGAAGAGGGAAACATAGCTAATAAAACAGAGACATTTGGATTCCCCATACTGGATATCGCTAAAGATGTTGCTATGAAGAACATTCCATTATCTTCACTTCCTCATTTCTGAGGTATTTCGACATAAGACCCTGACTCATTTCTATTTGAATTTGACATATTGTGTAGGAGCTATAACTACACAAACAATGCTAAAAAATTAAAACTTTTTCAAGATACATTAAAAGATTCGGCACTAAGGTGGTTCATGAGCTTAGGGGAACACACCATTTTGTGTTGGGATGGTAAGAAGGAGACCTTCCTCTAGAAATACCAAGATTATTGTAGACCTAGGGATGTTAGGAATGATATATTCAAAATGCAACAATCTAAAGAAGAAAGCTTAGAAGATTATCTAGAGAGGTTCTTATACAATTACCAAAAGACTAAGAAGTTTTCCTTAGACATATCTATAGTTAGGACTGTCTTTCTAAAGGGTGTGAGGGATGATAGCATTGAAGTGTTAAACCTCATGAGTTCTAGGGATGTGTACCAAAATCTATTTGCAGACATAGTAGAGTATTGTAAAATATACTCTCGCAGTCAAGCTAAAATGGGGAAAAGTATAAGGGAACCTACCAACAGAATTGTTAAACCCACATATGGAGGTGTCACTAGGATTGAACTAGGAAATATATTAGAAAAATTTAAAACAGATATCATAAACACCATCAGTTCCCAACTAGATACCATGAAAATTAAAAGAAAACAAGAGGAAGAAAATGTTGCGTTAGCAATTTTATGTCATCGGTGTAGGAGGAAGCACCCTGAAAAGGAATGCCCCCTTAATGTTATTGAAATCTGTGGTCTTTGTACAGAGGACCATCCTACAAATGAATGCCCTTCTCTACCTGGACTCAAGGCCATGTTCAAGGGAAAAGGAGAACCTGAAACATCCTACCCCCCTAAGAGACCATGGAGACAACAAAAACCCAACATGTTTGCAGACCCAACTACACAATACCCCCAACAGCAATGGGTACCCCCCATGTCTTACCCTCAATGGTCGACACAAACCCAACCTTGGAAAAAAGGGTGGAGAGGATCTGTATATGTGAATGTTCCCTTCCAACCAGCAAATTTTCCCACCTATCCACAATACCCTTCGAATATTTCCCAACTGCTCCCAGGATTTAACCCCCCTACTCTTCTTCCTCCCCCACAGTTACAACAACAACTCGCACTACCCATGAATCCAAATATTCAGCAACCAATGCAAGATGCACCCATCCAAAACCCTCCTCGGCCTACCCCTATTCCTGCACAACCTATCCTTAAACCAAATAACAGGCACACAGAAGTACAAACCTTCCCTACATATGTAATAAGGCCAGATCCATTCATTGGAATTGAATTAAGATCAAGAAGGGTTGTAAACAAAACAAATCCCACTATGGTCATCCAAGAAGAACAAGTAGATAATCACACAAATCAAGAAGAACAAATAGATGTCCAAACAGTTCAAAGAGAAGAACAAGTGACTAATCCATTAAATGAAGAAAGAAACACTCCATTACAACAAGAAAATCCTTCTCCCAACTCCTTTGTAGCAGAAACACCTCAGAAAATGAATCCTCCTTACCCAGAAAGATTGCTCGTAAAGAAAAATAAGGAACCTCTAGAACATAATCTAGAGACCGAACTCTAGCACATATGTGTAAAGATCCCACTACTACAGGCCATTAAATACATACCTATCTATGCTAAAATTGTAAGGAACCTTTGCATTAAAAATCCATGGAGAAAGAAGAAGGAGCCTTCTATCATACAAGTGGTAGGGCAGTTATCAGAGTTTATAACATAAATGCCATCTAAGTATAGTGATCCAAGGAACCCAGTGGTAACCATAGAAATCAATGGTGTTTCCTTACCTAACACATTGATTGATCTAGGGGCAGCAATAAATGTGATGTCAGTGAACACTATGAAAACACTACAACTAAATCACCTAAGACCAACACAAAATCTGTTGGATCTTGCAGACAAATCTATCATCACCCCAACAGGGAGTTTAGATGATATAACAGTTACATTGGCCTCTTGGGAATACCCTATGGATTTCTTATTAATTCATCCCAAATCCCCCAAACCAGGACATCCAGTAGTACTCGGTCGACCTTGGTTGGCCACTGCTGATGCATTCATTAGTTGTCTATCTGGAGAAATGACAATCTCCAATGGCACTCAAAGTCAAAAACTTATCCTTTTTCCCCCCACCCAACTAGCCACTGAAGTTCTTATTTGGTTGGAGAATCCCTATGGGGAGGAGGATTTCACTCAACCCTTGTTGACACTTGAATAAGTAAAATGAGTACAAGAACAAACTAAAGAACAAATCTTAAGTCTATTCTTGGATGACTCAGCATGCATCGATTATCCTCAATCTTTCCCTAACTATGCATTCATCTTTAGCCCCAAATTTCAAGAAATTTGGCATCTTCCCACTGCTACAGTAGCCACTGTTTCACAAATAGAGGAGGGGAAAGAATCGGTTGTTCAAGATGTTGAAATGAGTCCTAGGAAGTCCTTATATATCAATGCTAGCCTAGAAATAGATAGGCAACAAAATTTGATACAAATGATTCAAGAGAAATCTGATGCTTTTGCATGGGATTACTCTGACATGAAAGGGATCCATTTACACTAACGATCAGATCATACCTATCAAGCAGCCCCAAAGAAGAATGAATCCAGCCTTGAAAGATATAGTCAAAGAAGAACTCCAAAAACTCCTACAAGCCAATTTCATTTACCCTATATCAGATAGCAAGTGGGTCTCCCCATTAGTTATTGTACCAAAGAAAAACGGGAAATGGAGGATTTGTGTGGACTTTTGAGAATTAAACAAGGCCACCTATAGAGACTACTTTCCTTTTCCTTTCATAGATCAGGTCTTAGACACTTTGTCTAGGAAGAGGTATTTTTATTTCTTGGATGGTTTTAGTGGTTACAACCAAATCTAAATTTCACCAGAAGATCAGGATAAGACCACATTCACCTATCCTTGGGGGACCTATGCCTATAGGGTTCTCCCCTTTGGGTTATGTAATGTCACTGCTACCTTTCAAAGTGTTGTCTTGGCTATTTTCTTCGATTTAACCAATGATTGTGTGGAAGTCTACATGGATGATTTCACGGTATATGGGGATGATTTCCAACAGGCACTGGATAATTTGGAGAAGGTACTAGTTAGGTGTAAAGAGACCAACTTTTCACTCAGTCATGAAAAATATAGAATGTTTCTCACTGAAGGAATCATTCCAAGTCACCACATCTCCAGTATAGGAATAAGAGTGGACCCTACCAAGATTGACATTATTTCCCAAATCAATATCCCTAGCTCACAAAAGGAAGTTAGAAGTTTCTTAGGGCATGCTGGCTACTATAGGAGGTTTATTCAAAATTTTACAAACCTAGCTGCCCCCCTTTTCAAACTACTGACAAAAGATGCTAAATTATGTTGGAATGAGCAATGCCAAATCTCCTTTGAAATCTTAAAAGAAAAATTGTCAAGTGCCCCTATTTTGAGAGGTCCAAACTGGTCTCTTCCTTTCCATATTTGCACAGATGCCTCAGATACTGCTTTGGGAGCTATATTAGGACAAAGGGAAGGGTAAATTCCTTATGCTATATACTTTGTTAGCAATAACCTCTCACCTGCTGAAGTAAACTATACCATCACAAAAAAATAATTTTTATAAGTAGTACATGCCATCAACAAGTTTAGAAACTATATAACAGGATACAAAGTTTTTGTGCACACTGACCACTCAGCTATCAGATTTCTAATGAACAAACCTGTTACAAATGCTAGAGTGACTAGATGGTTCTTATTACTAAAAGAATTCAATATCACTATCATTGATAGGCCTAGAAGAGATAATTTGGTTGTTGATCTCTTTTCTAGACTTATTCATACAGGTGACAGTACTCCCGTAGATGATGATTTTCCGGATGAGAATTTATTTTCCATTTCTACTTACACCCCTTGGTATGCAGATGTAGCCAACTATATGGTAACTGGAAAGTTGCCTCAAAGTATGACATGCTGAGAAAAACAAATAATTATTCAACTAAGTGCCAATTATATGTGGTATGAGGATAGCCTATACTGAACTGGACTTGATTTGGTAATCAGAAGATGTGTTTGGGAGGACAAAATGCAAGATATCTTCAGAGCTTTCCATGATGGCCCATTTGGTGACCATTTTGCTGGAAAAAGGACAAATTAGAAGATTCTACATTCTAGCTATTATTGTCCAACCATCTTCAAAGATGCAAAGAAATATGTGGCCAGCTGCGATGATTTCCAAAGAATGGGAAAACCTACAGTAGTCGACGAAATTCCGCTCCAAGCCTAAGTAGTGATCGAACCCTTTGAAAAATGGGCCTTATATTTTGTAGGACCTATCAATCCCATGTCCCAGAAAAAGTACATCTTAGTTTGTACAGACTATGTAACAAAATGGGTAGAAGCCAAGGCTTTGTATTCAGCCAATGAACAATCTGTTGTAGACTTTATATTTGAGGAAATTTTCACTCATTTTGGGGTACCTCGGGAAATAGTCACTGACCAAGGGACACAATTCACCTCAAATTTGGTCAAGCCTCTTAATGAATAGTACAAGATCAAACACGAAAAGTCTTCGCCCTATCACCCCCAAGCCAAAGGTGAAGTGGAATCAACCAACAAAGTGATAGAGGCCATCCTCACTAAGACTATTCAACTTCATCACAAAGACTGGGATGATAGGTTGCCTGAGGCCTTGTGGGCCTATAGGATAGCATGGAGTAATACAACAGGCCATACACCTTATGAGTTGGTGTATGGGAAGTAGGTACTATTGCCCATAGAATTTTAGGTAAAAACCTTCAGAACTGCCATGCAATTAGGGATGGATCTGAATGAAGCTCAAAAACAAAGGCTATTACCATTAAATGAGCATGATGAGATAAGACAGAATTCTCTACAAAGAACCACCCTGATATAAGAACAAAGGACCAAATGGCATGACAAGTACATCAAAAGGAAGTCCTTTCAGTCAAGAGATTGGGCCCTTCTATATGATAGTAGTTTCAAAAATTTTAAAGGTAAGTTGTTTACTAGATGGTTGGGACCTTATGAGGTTGATACAATTTATGACAATGGTTCAGTAAAAATAAAAACCATTGATGAGAATTAGACTTCCTTTTTCGTAAATGGGCATCATCTGAAGGTTTATCATAAGCCTCTGTCAAAAGCGGATTTTGTCAAAAATGTTCTTCAAAGTTCCGAAATGAAACTGGTAAGCAAGAGGATTTCTCCTCCTGATGACCTACCATAGTAAGTTCAATTTTGTAAATTCATCTTCTGTACATAGGTGTGTCATTAGATAAAGTTTCTCTTTTATTTTTCTGATATAACAAACAAAAACAAAACAAAAGTTAGTTGTGTTCCCATGTAGACAAACGAATAAGGAGGGAATTTACCAGATGGAGTCTTCTTTAAGTTTTTCAGACTCCTCAAAATTGAAAACACTGGTGAGCAGGAACTGGCCTGAGCTCGAGAAAAATCCACGGGACAGTATAAAGAGTTTCCTTTAAGTTTTTTAGAATCTTTAAAATTGAAAACACCGGCGAGGAGGAACTGGCCCGGGCTCGATAAAAATCCATGGGATAGTATAGAGAGTTTCCTTTAAGTTTTTTAGGCTCTGTAAAATTGAAAATACCGGCGAGCAATAACTAATCTTGGCTCAATAAAAATCCACAGAAAAGTAGTAGTTAGGATTATTATTGTTATTTTTGTAATAAAAGAGGAAATGCCAGTAGGAGTTGTGATCACCTTGGTTCCAAAAGAAAAGGGTTATGTAATATCTGCAACTGGTCATTCCAGAATACCCTCCTATTACAGAGCTCTCTTGCATTAATCCTCTACAAACTTTTGGTAACTACATGGTTTTTCAATCGAATCTGATCATAGAACACCAGCTATTCCTACAAGTCACTGCCACAAAATTTGTGTCAAAAATATCTCAAGCACCAGAAAAAAATGTTCATATTTATCCATATCTAGTACCAATGGTCATCATTATGCTAAATCATCTCTCTATGATTATATGGTACTAAACTCCATCTGGTATTAAAGAAGAGACCCTGCACTATTCTGATACTAGTTACAAACTTTACACACAGGTAATCTAGTACTCATAAAAGTGCACTCAGGTAATACAGTACTTAGATGATCCCGTACTATTTTCAACTCTGCACACCGATGATACGGTATTGGTAAGGATGTGACTGGTAATTCTCATCATACTTTCAAGTTGTTTCTCAATTATTAGTGCTAGGACATATAGATTCAACATTTCTTTTCATTTTATTAAAAGGAATTAGACTAAATATGCATTTAAAACATCTGGTTTCTCTTTGATCATGACATATTCCCTCTCACGAACTTTTATGAAAGCCTTGACCACATTTCCGTAAGAAGAATATGTCCTTATTTCCCGAATATCAAGAGTGCAAGGTCATTATGTCCCTCACCGGAACGAACTCATATTCCTTCTATCGATCCAGTAAATAAACCCCATAAACTTACGATTTGCTCCCGTATTATATGAAGTGACATGAACCACATCTCTAAGCATATAAAATAATTATCCCAGCCGATTTTACACTCACGAGTCCCGAACATAACGACCACACCCTTCTGTGAATATAGTTTGATGTCAATTTTCCACGAGTCTGTAAGTCATTAGAGGATCCAAGTTGCCTCACCATATCATCATGACTATCAATGTGACCATTGTAATCTACACTTCCATTTATAAATGCTCCTCTGGATGGTTCTGCCATCCAGATGAGCATTATTTATCATTGTTGTCACACCATCTACAGACATCCCGTGCCTTTGTATCCCTTGCATATTTTTCCTCATCCGATACTTTATCATAGTCTATGTTTATCCGGTACTCAACCCTCGATCCTCTGTTTGTGCCTCATCCACCCGAGAGAATTGTTTAAGCTAACATGTGGGTCGACAGGCATGAGCCCATATTTCAATTGTATAGGGAAACAACAGAATATCAGGCTTGCAAGGAAAAATATGAACAGGCAGGGTGGATGCCATTTTTGGAGAAGTTTAAAGGCCATCACGAGGGGATTTCTCTTGCCTTCGCATAGACATATGATGGAGAAAGTGTGCAGTTTGGAGACATGAAGCTAAAAATTACAAAAGCCACTATAGAAGAAGCTATGGGTCTCCCCATGGATGGAGAAAAATACTTCAAGAGGGTGATCGTTGACATAAAACTCTGTCAGAAATTTCTCAAGCTAGAACACCAAGACCCTGATTTCACCAAGGGCATCCCTCGAAGCTATGTCAAAGAGGAGTATTGGATGATGCTCCTAAGTCTACAGAAATTCCTCACCTGTGAAATAAGGTATGCAATAACCTTCATTTATCATTTGAAGCTTTTATCACATTTCGAGGGAGGACCACAAATTGATTTCCCTCACTTCCTATGGACGAGTTTAAAGAATATGGTGAGAGGAGTAAGGTTAGTTTCCAAGAAACCTGAGACTAGCCTTCATCACCATGGTTTAATAAAACTTTTGGCTGTTCATGATTTGATAACACAAGGTGGTAGTTGGAAGCAATTACTCCAACGGAATTTTTCTCAAGAAAGAATATCCAAAACTGTTGAAACACAGGAGACAGGGATACACAATGAGGGTTCAAGAAAGAGGGAAAATAAAGATAGAAGAAAGGCATCAGGAGGAAAAGAAGACACTGTTATGCCCAGCTCATCTCATCCCATTGAGAAATCAGTGACATAAAATTATATCGTAAGGGAACCTACTATATCGAGGAAGAGGAAAGCCACCCAATCCCAAAAAATAAGTACTACCTCGATTCAAGAGGTCTCTGCCAAACTCAACAAAGTCTTGCGATTGATCCAGTACACTAGGGTAATTAAGAAGGAATTGAAAAGTGAGGTTTATGGTTTCAACATCCTGCAACCTGAGAATTGACAGAGGAAGATCCAGTTTTTCAGAAAGTTTTTTTTTTGGGTATCTGTTTTTGATAACATTGCATGAGGACATGCAACACCTTCAGCATGGGGGAAATGTTGAGTCCCTGTTTTGACATGTATAATACCCTATCTTACCTTGTATCTGAGTCTTTTTTCCTATGTTATAAGCCTATATTTGACTATTTCCTCTCAAACACATACCTAATAGCCTTGTTCATGTTCACAAGAGGTAATTGATGATTTGAAGAATGTTTGTTTAACTTTCTTGAAATAATTCGATTAAAGTGTTTTATTTTGTATAGTCCTAATGGTTTGATTTATGAGCAACCTATCTGGTACTTGTGCCATTCAAGTATTACCAGTCATCGTGCAATCCGATACCAAATCCATTCTGGTACCCAAGGCAATTTTGATCTGGTACCATCTACTCCAAATCTATTCCAGTACCAAGTCATGCACTATTCCGGTACTATCTGCTCTTTGCCCATTCCGGTACTCAGATTCACGACTATGTGAATTCCAGTACCAAAACCTTTATTTCCAGAATGAACCAATTGGACCAGTATGATGGTGAAGATTTCAATAAGGTAGTTGAACAGAAGCTCCCAAATCAGTTTTCCATATTACGAGAGACTCCATCGCTCATGCACTTTGTTTCATGAGGATGGAGTCGTTTCCTAGAAATTCGATGTAAATATCAATTGTAAAATATCTCAAACTATTTAATTCTTATTTATAGATAATGATATTATCAGCTTACCTTATATAAGGAATGTTGTATAGGTGATAGGGGTGGGGATAATAAGGAATGCAACAATATATATCAGAACCAGACAATATATATCATTTTTATGTATCAAGTAAAGAACTGTTGATCCAATTTACGAGTTGAATTAATGCAAAAGATCGTTTATGTCAATTCCTGAATGTGAGTGAAAATATTTAGTCTGTTACTTTCTTAAGATGTTCCCTGTTGGTTCAGTAAGGGCCCACTGCCCCAACTAAGGTAAACCTCCCTATATATGTTCTATGTGTTTGTGTGAATATTTTACAGCAGCGTGTGTCTGTTAATGATCTTTAATTTATTTTGAGTTCAACATTGAGTTAATCGTTTTTGGATTGGTGTGAATAATTAGGTGCTAGATAGAATAGATATTTCATTCTCAAATGTTGGAGATGATCATTTAATTATTTGAAGCGTGAGACTGATATCTTAAGTTTATGATTGCGGTAGCTTTAGTACATCAAGGAACCAAAAGAATTTATACCTCATCTTCATGCTCTGTAATGAAGTCTCTCAGTTATACTGAATATTCCTTGTATTGGTTTGTTTGAATTACATGAAGCCGGAGTTGATTTTAATTTCAAGAGTGATTGGATTTGATTTTTATTTATTGTTTTGATTTCTATAGGAGACAAGCTTCTTAAGTTCATCCCTTTAATTCATGAGCTTGAAATGAATAGACTTGTTTCTCTACGATAGAATCTCTTTGATTGGTTGTTTGTTTAAGTTTCATCATTAGTTTTCTCTTCTAAGTTCAAGGGTTTTTTAAGTATTTAGAAATCTTTGAAACAAAGTCTTTTATGTTATTAATTATTTCCTATACGCAACAGACTTAGGTAGGTTACCTGTTCTCGACACATATAGTGTAACAAATCTTTTGATTATGAATCCCGGATTGACATTTAAATGAGTGTAAGATATATATTGAACATATTTATACACCAAAAAAACCCTCCCATACCTTCAAGGCAACTATCTAGTCTAACCATGTCAAATTTTGATGCATACGGGCACAGATTGAAAACATTTCAACATTGGCCCCATTCACTACTCACTGTGCGGGGTCGGTGGAAGAAATTTGTGATGGGTGTATTTGAAGTTCCATGTCAAATTTCAATATAGTTCTGACAGAGATTATATATAAGGGAATGACGAATGATGACAATGAGAGGTGCAACATTATGAACGTTGATGCAAATGTGGAGAATCTCAAAGATTATGTGGGTACATCATACATCCTTGAGTCTTGAAACCCTCACATATTGTCAAGCCATGTGTCTAGTCTAACCATGTCAAATTTTGACACATACAGGCACATATTGAAGAAATTTCAACGTTGGCCCCATTCATTGCTCAGTATGCGGGGTCGGTGCAAGATGAAATTTGTGGTGGTTGAATTGGAAGTTCCATGACATTTCAAGAGAGTTCCAACAAATATTCTACATATAGAAACAATGACATTTGATAATGAGATGCCCATTATGAACATTGTTGCAAACATGGACGATCTCAAAGACTATGTGGTCAAGACATCAGAAATCCTTGAGTCTTGAATCCCTCCCATACCATCAAGGTATGTGTCTAGTCTAACCATGTCGAATTTCGACGCATACATGCACATTTTGAAGAAATTTCAACGTTGGCCCCATTCATTGCTCACTATGCAGGGTCGGTGCAAGATGACATTTGTGGTGGGTGAATTGAATCTTCTGTGACATCAACTCGACTTGGTAATTCAATAATCAAACCCTCCTTAAGTATTATGCAGTGACATCAAACATCCTTAAGTATCGAAACCCTCCCATACCTTCAAGGCAACAATCTAGTCTAACCATGTCAAATTTTGATGTATACGGGCACAGATTGAAAACGTTTCAACGTTGGCTCCATTCACTGCTCACTGTGCAGGGTTGGTGGAAGAAATTTGTGATTGGCATATTTTAAGTTCCATGTCAAATTTCAAGATAGTTGCAACTACGATTCTATAGAAGGGAATGACGAATGATGACAATGAGAGGTGTAGTATGATGAACATTGATGCAAATGTGGACAATCTCAAATATTATGTGGGGACATCATACATCCTTGAGTCTTGAAACCCTCCCATACTGTCAATCCATGTCTTTATTCTAACCATGTCAAATTTCGATGCATACAGGCACATATTGAAGAAATTTCAACGTTGGCCCCATTCACTGCTCACTATGTAGGGTCAGTGCAAGATGGCATTTGTGGTGGTTGAATTGGAAGTTCCATGAAATTTCAAGAGAGTTCCAACAAAGATTCTACATATGGAAACAACGACATTTGACAATGAGACGCACATTATTAACTTTGTTTCAAACATGGATGATCATAAAGATTATGTGGTCAGGACATCAAACATCTTTGAGTCTTGAAACCCTCCCATACCATCAAGGTATGTGTCTATTCTAACCATGTCGAATTTTGATGCATACATGCACAGTTTGAAGAAATTTCAGCATTGGCCCCATTCACTTCTCACTATGCGAGGTTGGTGCAAGATGACATTTGTGGTGGGTGAATTGAAGCTTCTATGACATCAACTCAACTTGGTAATTCAATAATCATACCCTCCTTAAGTATTATGTGGTGACATCAAACATCCTTAAGTATTGAAACCCTCCCATACCTTTAAGGCAATTATCTAGTCTAACCATGTCAAATTTTGATGCATAGGGGCACAGATTGAAAACATTTCAACGTTGGCCCCATTCATTACTCACTGTGCAGGGTYGGTGGAAGAAATTTGTGATGGGTGTATTTGAAGTTCCATTTCAAATTTCAAGATAGTTTTGAATTCCATAGAAGGGAATGAAGAATGATGACAATGAGAGGTGCATCATGATGAAMATTCATGCAAGTGTGGACGATCTCAAATATTATGTGGTGACATCATACATACTTGAGTCTTGAAACCCTCACATATCATCAAGCCATGTGTCTAGTCTAACCATGTCGAATTTTGATTCATACAGACACATATTGAATAAATTCCATCATTGGTCCCATTCACTACTCACTATGCAGGGTCAGTGCAAGATGAAATTTGTGGTGCTTGAATTAGAATTTCCATGACATTTCAAGAGAGTTCCAACAAAGATTCTACATATGGAAACAACGACATTTGACAATGAGACACCCATTATGAATTTTGTTGCAAACATGGATGATCTCAAAGATTATGTGGTCGAGACATCAGACATCCTTGAGTCTTGAAACCCTCCCATACCATTAAGATATGTGTCTATTCTAACCATGTCTAATTTCAATGCATACATGCACAGTTTGAAGAAATTTCAATGTTGGCCCCATTCACTGCTCACTATGTGGGGTCGGTGCAAGATGACATTTGTGGTGGGTGAATTGAATCTTCTGCGACATCAACTCGAATTGGTAATTCAATAATCAAACCCTCCTTAAGTATTGTGTGGTGACATCAAACATCCTTAAGTATCGAAACCCTCCCATACCTTCAAGACAACTATCTATTCTAACCATGCCAAATTTTGATGTATACAGGCACAGATTGAAAACATTTCAATGTTGGACCCATTAACTGCTCACTGTGCGGGGTCGGTGGAAGAAATTTGTGGTGGGTGTATTTGAATTTCCAGTCAAATTTCAAGATAGTTCTGACAACAATTCTATAGAAGGGAATGATGAATGATGAAAATGAAAGGTGCAAAATGATGAACATTGATGCAAATGTGAACGATCTCAAATATTATGTGGGGACATCATACATCCTTAAGTCTTGAAACCCTCCCATACAGTCAAGACATGTGTATATTCTAACCATGTCGAATTTCGACGCATACAGGCACATATTGAAGAAATTTCAACATTGGCCCCATTCACTGCTCACTATGCGGGGTCGGTGAAAGATAACATTTGTGATGGTTGGATTGGAAGTTCCATGACATTTCAAGAGAGTTCCAACAAATATTCTATAGATGAAAACAACGAAATTTGACAATGAGACGCCCATTATTAATGTTGTTGCAAACATGGATGATCTCAAAGATTATGTGTTCAGGACATTAGACATCCTTGAGCCTTGAAACCCTCCCATACCATCAAGGTATGTGTCTAGTATAACCATGTCGCATTTCAATGTATACATGCACAATTTGAAGAAATTTCAACGTTGGCCCCATTCATTGCTCACTATGCGAGGTCGGTGCAAGATGACATTTGTGGTGGGTGAATTGAAGATTATGTGACATCAAATCAACTTGGTAATCCAATAATCAAACCCTCATTAATTATTATATGGTGACATCAAACATCCTTAAGTATCGAAACCCTCCCATACCTTCAAGGAAACTATCTAGTTTAACCATGTCAAATTTCGATGCATATGGGCATAGATTGAAAACATTTCAACGTTGGCCCCATTCACTACTCACTGTGTGGGGTCAGTGGAAGGAATTCATGATGGGTGTATTTGAATTTCCATGTCAAGTTTCAAGATAGTTCCGACAACAATTCTATAGAAGGGAATGATGAATGATGACAATGAGAGGTGCAACATGATGAACGTTGATGCAAATGTGGATGATCTCAAATATTATGTGGGTACATCATACATCCTTGAGTATTGAAACCCTCCCATACCATCAAGCCATGTATCTAGTCTAACCATGTCGAATTTCAAGGCATACATGCACATTTTGAAGAAATTTCAACATTGGCCCCATTCACTGCTCACTATGCGGGGTCGATGCAAGATGACATTTGTGGTGGGTGAATTGAAGCTTTTGCAACATCAACTCGACTTGGTAATTCAATAATAAAACCCTCCTTAAGTATTATGTAGGGACATCAAACATCCTTAAGTATCAAAACCCTCCCATACCTTCAAGACAACTATCTAGTCTAACCATGTCAAATTTCAATGCATAGTACCACAAGGTTCTATAAGAATGTATCACAAGGTTTGAATTAGTACCACTAACCATGTATCACCGACATTTTATGTATGAATGTACTACAAGGTTCAGTAAGAATGTATCACAATGTTCTGTAAGAATATTGTATCACAAGGTTTGAATTAGGAAACTATCTAGTCTAACCATGTCAAATTTTGATGCATAACCTATACAAAAATGTTGTACCACAAGGTTTGAATTAGTACCACGTCGGGTTCTGTAAGAATGTATCAAGAAAGGACTCAAGAAAGGTGGTCCATCATTGAAGAAATGTCTAGAGAGATATTGGCAATATGGCAATACAAGTTGCCATTGATGGCATTGACACTGATGTCAAATAGATGAGAGACATTGTTGTTCATTGGCATTGACAAAATAACAATGTGCATTAAGGCACTCTGTCACTATAGTACAAAAAGACCTATCATGGATAGATCAATATGTATGTGGCATACAATAACATGAAAGAAGACAGAGTGCATTCATGTGATGATTAGAATGACAAGATCCAAAGCATAGATGATTTTAGGGGCTAAATTTCGCTCATGGGATAATTTTCCATGGTTTTTCCACAAATGAGATTCGCTATTTTAAAAATGATTCACCCAAATTCTATAGAATAAAATTATTTTACCTTAAAAATCGCCAAAATTTTATAAAAACTATATAAAATCCTTAGAAATTTGAATATTTTTACAAAAATATCGCCAACATTTATAGTTGGCATATGAAGGATAAGTAAGATTCGCCAAGGTTTCTACATTGTAAAATAAATTCCCATCCTTAAAATCATCCCTGATCCAAAGTTTGTCAATAGGAAAAGATATTGATCAGTATTGCTACATGCTCATAGTGAGGAATATTGACAAAACCCTATGCAGACAAGCAGTTGGTCACCATATTCTATGCTCCAATTTACTGTGGGAAATTTGATAATACTAGGGCTATGATGAGTGTTGATGAAAGTCTAAATGTGCTCCTTCTAAATATTAAAGTCATCTGAATAAGGATTGTTGCATGAATTCACCTTGGAAAATATTTGCTTGATACCAAATCCAAAATGCAACATGTAAATAGCATACCCAACCCATATGGTTTTTACCACAAAGGGTGTGATTGAAGCTTTTAAAATATATACAATTATTTTATTACCAAGAGAGTATTGCAAGCATCATAGTTGGTATCCAAAGAATTAAATTATGGCTATCTAGATTATCATCAAGGATGGATTTGGGTTTCAGGATCGATTTTGGTTTCAAGGAGCTGAGAATTCATTAAAACATGGTGAATTAATTCAATGTAGAGAATGTAGATCTTGATCTGACATGGTATTCATTACTCAGAGTGCAAGTTGCCTCATGAGAGAACTTTAACTATGGACATTTTCAGAACTATGATGACAATAATAAGACTGGGTCGATGAAAACAGAAATAAAAATGATGAGCTGATGGAATCGTCCTCTATATAATATGTGAGTGAAGATGATGAGGTGATGACATCTTTCTCACCAACATATGTCCACTTAGTCGCAATGACACATATTTGATATCCTCCAACATTAAATAAATCCCCACATCAGCAGGGAGTTTAAACATTTTCAATAAGTGTGAGTCATTCATGCATTCTCCTACCTCATGTAAATTATCTTGTGATCATTCTCACCATTATTCACATAACCCCCTCACTATATTCCCCTTAGTTACTCAATAATCCAAATTTATAAATGACCAAAACTAATGCAACAATGATGGAATAGCAAACCTTGGAAGAGAGATAGATGGTTGTAGATAAGCATAGAGGAAAGGAAAATTAGAAAACCTTTAACCCCATGCCCATGAAATAGTTGCTTATTTATTATTTAAGAGCTAAGGCAATACTCCACTAGGTTTCCCATAAAGAAATCAGTGGATTGGACTATTTATGCCCACATGAGGGCACTGAAAAAGGAAGGATATGCTTGAGGTATTGTTGAGTAGAGAAAGGAAACATTTTCCCTTGTGTTGTGTATGGCATGGAAGAGATATTTATGGTTGATTGCTCATTGGACGAGGTGCATGTGCTACTTTATAGTGTGCAAATTCATCAAGTCGTGAGAGCAATGGGTTGGGTTGAATGATATGTAAGCATGTAGATGGTTTATTCACCTTGGTGGTCTCATATCCCATCTTGGGGGTGGCATCTACACGAAACGACTATGGTCGGGCAATGAATTGTTTTTATGCAGTGAGTTTCTTGGACCATATCTTGTTAAAAAAACAAGTGTTCTATCTTTTAATAAATCTGCAATTTTATTGTATTCTCCATCATGACACTGATGTTGTATTAATGCAAGCTATGTGTATGTGAATGTGCTCAATGTTGAACATGGGCATGGTTTCCCTGAAATAATTAAGAATTTGTTGAATTTTTTCCACTTCATTTAATAATGCATCTATGTATGCTTTTGAATTATTATAAGCCTTACTAGTACCCAAATATAATATTATGAAAAATGGGTTTGTTAGCAACATGGAATGTTAATTCAATGAAGTGGGTTTTCCTTCTATCGTGGAGAAGTTCATTGATGGGGCACCAAATTAACTGTGTGGGTTAAGTGCATCAATTAGCTAAATTGGTCAATTGTGTGAGTTAAGCGCATAAATTAGCTACATTGGTCAATTGTGTGGGTTAAGTGCATTAGGATATTTGGGTGGCTTAGAATAGTGGTTTTGGGTTAGTGCCTTAGTGGCCATGTTTGGAATTAGGAGTAATTAGCACATTAGGGGTGAAAGTTCTTGGGTTGATGTGATAGATACATCCACCCTTAATAAAACACTAACATTAATAGTGGCTAGTTGTGTGCTCTAGTTGCATGCATTAGGTGCATGGGTTGGGTGTGTGGGTAGGTGCATAAATTAGGTGTATGGATTATAATTGTAACTTGTGTCTGGATTAGTATGTTGATGGATTTAGTGCATGGGTTAGCTACACATGTCAAATATGTAGTGGCATCCATCACAATGTTGTTGTGAAGAAAAATACCCAATTGGAGATATGATAAAATCCAAGCTTTCCAACAAAATATGCCAAGGGGAGAGGACCAACACAATGTTAATCAAACCCCATGCATACAACTTCCAAGAGAGAATGGTATATAATAGTTAGAAGGAATAGGGTGGCTAACTAAGTGAATTGTGTTTTGTTTCATTCATCAAATGACCAAGTGCCCCATGGTAATTGCTCTTTAGGAGACCCAAATGAGTGGAAATTAGTTTCCACCCATAGGTTCGACGACCAAAGACAACAACACAATAACAATTAGGTCAAGAGAGAATCCATCAATGGAAGCATAACATTGGAAGGGATAAGACAAAGGATAAACATAGAGGAGGAAGGTTTCTCTCATGAATGACACAAGTTCTCAAGGAATGTGATTGAATTTCAAGTCATTTTGAGAGGGGTGGACATACAATGCCCAATTGTAACCCATCATGGGATGTAATTTCCCACTGAGACATCATGGGTGTGAATTAACTTGGCATGTAGTTGGGTTTCACAAGTGTAAATTAATTTTGAGTCTAGTTTCACTTTCTCCCTAATTTTGAGGAAACCTATGAGGTAAGAGTGGGTCTAAGGAGAATCTAGAGGTACATCACCCAATTCTTCTGTCAAAGGGAGTGACTTGATGCTTTTTTATGTTGACCTAGGTTCAAGTTGAGGAGGATTAATTTCGATAGGTTGTGGAAGGATATCTTGTCTTAAAGAAGTGTTGAGTTGAGATGTATCATTTTGTTTAGGAGAAGTGCACTGTCAAGTCGTAGTAACCTGGACCAAGGGAGATCATGAGCCTTGTTGGGAAAAAGAAGAGTTTTTATATCGAAGGACTTGACATTCATTCAAGTTGTGAGTGTTGATATTATGATAATTGCACCATTTGTTTGATTTAGGGAAAATTTTATCATCCATTCTTATGTGATTATTTCTAGGAGAACTTATATGAGGAGGGGGCTACAATTCAAATCTACAATTACATGAAATTTGGATATCTTGAATAGTTCACACACACACACACACACACACACATATATATATATAATATGAAGCACACATACATACCAAAAACTCAATCCAAGATGGTATAGGTAAATCTCTCCAACCCTAGCTAGGTAAACCATAAGAAATCGCTAGATACAAACTCCCCCTATCCATGAATCACTCCTAACAAAACCTAGTCACTCCACCAAAGATCATCAACAAGCTATCCTTAAAACTATTAATCCCTCCTTGGCACATGTAGTCACATCCCAAAATTACACAAGAATATCTCTTTCTCTATCCTCCATAATGAGCACACTATTATGTACCAAATAACCCATTTAACATCAATTGAAACCAATTTTAGTAATGTCGCACCTAGAACAAGTGAATGAGTAAATAAAAAGACACTTTGAGAGAATAGACTCCCATATTTGATTAGGTAGTGTAAGGGTTGAAGTAACCCTAGAATCTTGATAGAATATAGTGTTTTTTATACTCATCCATGGTATAAATTATATATATTATATTATATATAACTATAATAAAAACAAAAACAAAAAAAAAAATACCAAAAAAAAAACAAATAACAAAACAAAAAAACAAAATACCCATTTCATCCCTGCGCGAGCTAGCTAGAGGAGAGGACCGATTTCATCCTCGCGTGCGAGCTAGATGGAGGAGAAGGAGAGAGCTAGCTAGAGGAGAAGGAGAGAGCTAGTTGGAGGAGAAGACCCATTTCATCCCTGCGCACAAGCTAGCTATAGGAGAAGGCCTATCATGTGAGATCCCCGTGTGCAAGCTAGTTGGAGGAGAAGGAGAGAGGAGGTCATAGTTGGTTGTGTGAGCTAGGATAAGTCCGAGGTGAGATCAGTAGAGAGGAGGCTGTAATTGGTTGCGCGAGCTAGGAGAAGGAGAGGAGGTTGGGGCAGAGAGGAGGGCACGTGGAGGAGGTAGGTCGCATGAAGAGGAGGGAACAAAGAGGAGGGAACACAAAGGAGTATTTGATCAGAGCCAAGGGGGATTTGATTTAAATATTTAAAAAAAATATCGGTATGCTTAGGTTTTGTATTGAAATATTTTTTTAAAAATGATGCACAATAAGTTTGATGAGCCTCCTACCATTCCTTCTTTTGTCAGATTACCTCCTCATTTAGGTACCAAGTTTTTCAAACATGCCCAATTGTGTAGAGAAATAAACGGGTCCAAAATTTCAATGAAATTTTGCTCAATGCAATTTTTATTGTTTAGTCTTAGGATTTTTTAATTCTGTGATGAATTAAGCATAAAACTAACTTGGACCTCTGCGATGTTGATGACTAGTGTATGGAAAAAAAAAACCTTTTGACCTTCATTTTCTCGGTAGGTTGTAGATACTACTCATAGAAAGATTAGTATTAATTACTTTCCCTTCCACTAGAACCCTACTAACTCCTAGTATGATCAATCCTCCATATTACAAAGGTCTCACATTTAACAAGATTGGGTCTTTACAATTGAACCAAGTGTTAGCTTGAGAAATGGACTAGGTTCCACTTAAGTTTTCAACATAGGCATTTAAGTGTAGTATTGGCATATCAATCCCTTGTTACAAGGAAGGTATCACCTGAGACACCTTGCCAAAACCTTAGGATAACACAAGGACATGTAATATAACATAGTGTGCCATTGAAACTACTTCAACAAA
>JZKD02S1311420.1:383983-414967 GCA_000966675.3 Picea glauca
TGTATGCAGTTGTTAATGTTGAGAATTTGAAATTGTATGAGCCTCCTTTGATTGATGATCAAGGAGAGCATGTTTAGATTCCTTCTATAGATGATTTTTCCCCAAAATATCTTACTGAACTGCATGAAGACACCATCCTTAATAGGAGAATGCGAACTTCAAAATGAGGAAATGTGGAGTATCTTCGAGTTGGTCTTAAAGGTACAAATCCAACCAAAGCCAAGTGGATTTAGGTTGGAAAGGTGAGGGAGCTATACCCTCATCTTCAGATAGACTGAAAATAGTCTTTGGAGGTCCAAAAGCTTCCTAATGGGGAGGTGTGATCCAGGGGATCAAATTTTTCTCAAAAATTCAAAGTTTTCGAAATCACTTCAAATCAAACGAGAGAGTAGGCCTCGTTGTTATGAACCCAATGCAACTCGTTTGGGTTCAAACAGATGTCAGGAGCGAGAGATATCGCGTTCTATTCAAAATGACAAACAGGCAAAAAAAGGGGTGTTGATTGTACAGTCCGTACGGATGCTGATGTGGCAGGTCGTACGACACGTGGCAGGAAGTTATTTGGATAGTTGGCATGTGACATGGCATGTTTTCAGCGAATGATATGATGACACGTGGCCCAATCAATGTTCGCCACGTGTCATATATTTATTGGTTTAAAATTATGTCGTTGGCCGGAGTCGACCCCGCGACCTCTGAGCAGGGGGGAAAGACTTGGCAAGAGCCACCAACTAGCACACCACTAGTTGTTCCTTGTAATATATATGGCAAAATATATTTAAATGTTTTCATATGTGTATAGTTTGGGGTACGACCAGGCCGGGGCTTCGCCCCAGCCCTTGGTCGCACATTGTATTACATATGACCCAATGTTATACCATTCGGGCACGCGCGCGGTTGTGTTTTGTTCCAACAATTATACAAACAACCTGCCATGTGTCCTTTGACCATTGGCTTGTGGAACGAGAGCCTATGTTTATACTAGCATGCAGTCGCATGGGTCATACGACCTAGCCCTTGACGGTTAGGGGCTAGGTGCGCCTGTAACTGTCCTAGAGTTTGCACGGTTCGCGTGGTTGCATCCAGTGCTAAGTTTTTACACTTCAATATGCATATGGGCTAGGTTGAGCCAACAAAGGGTGCGTTTTGTAGATGCAGAGACAACAAGTTTGAAGGGGGGACTTCCAGGAAGCCTATCTTCTTCAATTTTTTGCCAAACGAGGTGACGAAAAAGCCCAGCTAGGGGTTTTTGGACATTCTGAAGCCATTGGAGCAGTCTATTTGGCATTTTGAGCATTGTAAAGCACATTTTTTAGAACTTTGAGAAAATAATACAAATGATCCATTTTAAGCTAGACCAGGAGATGTAGCCCAAGAGAGGGGTGAACTCCTTTATCATTTGTTGTGTTATGTGTTTTCTATTCACTGTTTTTGTTGTTGTTTATATGCATCTTGAATGAGTAAATCCTATTAAATTTTTGTTGCAAAGTTGATCCATTTTCATTTTAACACATAAAATTTAACTTGCAAATATTTTCAAGAATACAAGTCTTCTTCATTTTTAGATCACCTATAGAATTCTATTAAACTCACACTCACTCACTCCTCACTCTCCTATTTGTTGCAGCTACCTCTGTTGTTCTCTCTTGATGATGGTGCAGCCTCCTTTTTCGACTATCTTTTCATATCTGAGTTTTGTTTGTTACAGATGTCTTGTGATGGTCTATACCTTGGAAAAAGTGTTCCTAAGTCCTTATGATAGAGATCAAACCCTAGAGGTTTGATATGTGAACCTAAAACTATTTCTAAGCATATTATAAAGGTTTTCATCCACACATGTGACAGGTACATATTTCTTAGATCAGAAGGTAATCTTGAGGTTTTTCTTTTCACTCATAATTTTGTTTATACGCAAAATTTATTTTAGATCTATTTATTTGTTTTATCATATATGTTGATCTTGTGAACAGAAAAATAAAAAGGCATTATTTGTTTCTATTTTTTCCTAATTCTAATTACAATTTTCCTATGAATTTGACCAAGGGAACACTACTCTAGGAAGCCTCCTCACACCTTCTTGTGACCATTGTTCTTTCTATTCTTAGCCCATACCAAACATCACTAAACAACACAATGAATGGAATCATACTAAGCTATATATTACTAAGCTCTTGTTATGGAAACTATGTGATATAGCACTCAAAGCATAACTCGTATATACAGGTTATCAAACTCAATATGAAGCTTTTGTATGATTAGAGTGATATCATTCTTAGGAAGATACGGTATGAAGATTAATACTAACTAACTTATTACCTGTATTATACCAATATTATTGAGGCAATGACATCAATGAATATGGGAAAGGTGATTTCCTTGTTTCTCTAATAAGCTGCCATTACATGTTACCAGTTGTATTGCTTTCCCATATTCATGCCTATTCAACGGTAAACCTATTATTAAAACCAGTGTAATTTGGCAGTAGAGGTTATAAAACCATTGCATGAATTATTTCCATTTAATTGATACTCATATGATCTAATATCATGGATGAGTAATACCTATATATTCTTATTTACTCATATTGTGTGATGTATGTATCCGATGAGTTCAATGATTATGGAATAAAGGGGTATCTGATTTATTTTTGCATCTGTTTTATATTATTTATATGTGATCTTGTTTTTTCTAAAAAGAAACACTAAACCATAAAGGTAATCAATAAGCTCATTAAGAGATAAGGGATAAGGGGTCGATAAAAAGGACCTAGTAGTCTAGGTCACCATTACATGAGGGGTTGGTCACTAGGAAAATAACTCCCCAAAACTACCTATGTGTGCACATGTGCAATATTACTAAAGTCTAGTGAATCTTAGTTACATGTATAAGTTCCCCACAAATGATGCTATAATGATCATCATTATGACACTAGTTACAAGATTACATCAATCCACTAGACAACATTAAAACACATTCTAACATATCCCTCATCTAGACATGAAAAAACCCAATGCATGCATCATTATGGATCTTTAAGTTTTGAAGCTAGCCATATGAATGGATGTTTAATTTTTTCATATTTATGATTTGGTACAACAAAATTTAGGAAAATTGTTAAGTTCATGAGATGTGACGAGAACATGTGTAAAGAGATTGAAATTGATTGTTATTGATTGCAATTAATAACAATCAATTTCAATGTTACACCACTTGTTTATCTCCATCATCTTGTTGATTTCTATATAATCCTCTTATTTATTCATATGATTACCCACATTTTATAGCACTTAATTACAATTCAACAATTCAACCCCAAAAAACTTACCTTGGAGCACCATTTAACTTTGCAAACTCACCTTTGGATATAGTGCACCATCGGAGGATAAGTGAAGGGGGTCGATCTTGAAGATATGGTGATAATTGTAGCCAACCCATAGGTAATAAAAATATTTGCAAAAGCATGTTGGTTTTGAATTTTCAATAGGTTACAAGGCTAGGACCTAGGAATTGGATTGGAATTTGCTAAAACCTTCAACAGTAGGAGGGAATTAGTGAAACAACTTACCCTAATTGTAATTGAAGAGTTCATCAGTTGATCCATAGGGCTCCCCTTGCAAGGTGGAAAGTGGTTAAAGAACTTGAAGCTACCAGTAGATAGTTATCCTCAATTTCTAACAAATCCCTCTCCTATGTCCAACATACGAAAAGGAATTCAAAGGGACTTGTTGATTTCACCTTGGAAAGAGGTATATTTCATCATCCAAAATTTCATAACTTGTGAGGGGAGGTAAAACATGGTGTTTCACTACTTTGGAAAACTCATGATTCACCTCAAGAATGAAGAAATATTAAACATGACATTCTTGTTTCTCAAAATCCTACTGAAAACGGTTGTCATGGTTCGCAGGAGAGAAAACCATGAGACAAGGTAATACCACCAAGGTATGATAAATATGTTTATTATGACTGAGTTGGGTAGGCTTCATATCAGTTGGGAATTGTTTTTAAAAGGACAAGGGAGAAAACCTAGGGTGAGGGTTATATTTCCTACCAATCGACCGAGGCACAATGGAAAACAAACCCCTTCATATTCCACCTCAATCCCCGGTACATCTGTTGCTATGGAATCACATCATCACTATGATATGAGGGCCTCTAAGGCACCTATAGTTCCAATGTCACAGGAAAAGGAGGTTGTGGAATTACAAGTGGACCCTACTACAAAAAATTTCATTGGTCCATCTCCAATCTCCATCTCCTCATCTAAGTCCAATAGATTAGAGGATTTATAGGCTTAAAGGTTGTTCTATCCAGAACAACAAGAAAACCAATCCAATGATCAGCTAGTAGGGTTACAATTTCCAAGGTCCTCATCTCCATAGTAGCGGGAAGGACAATTTGATGACAAATAAGGGGACCTATAGTCTCCAAATTCCTTGTTTCCAGAGCAGCAAGAGGTGCAATTTGATGATCATGAATGAGAAGGCTTACATCCTTCTAGACCTTTCTCTCCACCATAACAAGATCAATTTGTTGATGAAATTGATGGATATTTTCATTCTCCTAAACCTAATCCACACCCAAATCATGTTGGATTGATAAAAAGAAGGAGAATAAAAGGTAGCATAGGAAATTCCAAGTCTTGAATGGACTCTAAATAACTTCATTTCTATAGCCCTAGTTGCCAAGATTTATTAAAGTATAACATAAAATTGAGGTTGTAAAATCAGAAGCTAAAGATAAAATTGGAAAGAAATGGGTCTAGGGTTCCAAGAAATAACCCTCTAAATTCCTTATTAGAAGCCATTGACTCAAAAGAGTCATAAATGGACAAGGAAAATGCTTATTCAGAAGAATGTATGAAGCTAGTTCATCAAATAATCAATATTGTATTGGATGACATCATGGTGAATACATATGCATGTATCCAACTAAAACTCGACCTACCTAGATGGAAAGATAAATATGAGCTATTTTATCTTGGTATCATAAAGGAGAGCCATTAGTAAGTGATTGCGAAACTAACGAAAAAATGCTTCTTAACGTATTTAGTTCGGGAGGAGAAGTGGAAGCCAAATTTTAAAGAGTGTAAAGCATAGTTGATGCAGGCACAAAACCAAAGGCAGCAGGCCTATAAATTAGCATTAGAGGCCCTAACTTGTGGGTCATAATATCGAGTTTACCCCATATTTTTACATGAAATATGGACTACCTTTAGGCTTCGATACCTGGAAGCAGAAAAAACATATGAGATCAAACAAACTCAATATTTATCAATATATTTATATCATGTGATTCTCTTGATCAGAAATTATTATGTGAACTATATCATTTTAACTTCTACTTGCAAGACAGTTCTCAATGGAACCCCAATCCTTATGTTGGTGATATCCATCTCCAAGCATTTTCATTATTCATGTTTAGTCATGTTTAGTGGAAGAAAGATACATAATCTTATATCAAGATTGAAGGAAATTCAAGATTGATTATTTGGTATTAGTATCCCCTACCATCGGTTATAATAGTTTATTACCAGAGGTTGTTATGATACCTTGGAGACTATGCAATCATTAGATACCATCAAATATATGATATCTCTAATAACCAAGAAATTGTCAAGAAATATTCCTTGAAAGCATTGTTGATTTCATGTGACATATGGGAACAACTCCCTAATTACTTGAGGAATAGGAAACTTGTTGGTTATCCATATTTCATTTGACCCCTCAACAGAGAAACCTTTTATATAAAAATATATAATAATACATGATGTTAGGTGGCTTGGCCTTGAATTTCACTTTCCACTTCTTCGGTGCCATATTAGGTTTTACAAGTCACCCATCAAGTAGGAAAAATGAGAAGAAGTTATGCAATGGAATCAAGTAGACAGAGCACTTGGATTTTATGGTGAAAATGAATTTGGGCATCTAGCCTTCAATTGGGAAGATCTTCACTCCAGTGCTCTTGAAAAAGAATAGTAGGTTGCATGAGGACATGCAACACTTTTGGTTGAGGGGAGATGATGGGCTTAGGAAATGAAATATTTTTACCACCTATAACTATCTCTTTTTATATCACAAGAATCTATTTTAAACCCTAATCCCTGTTATCATCACTACTTTGTTGTGTACATCTCACAAGGTAAGGAGGATTTCAATTTAGGTTTCTCTCTTGTTAGCATGATTAAATTTAGGGAAGTTTGTGAAATTACTTGTGTTTCAGTGAATGATGAAGGATGTTGTCATAATATATATGTCTAAATAAACCTTTCTAACACAACTTGTAGCATGAATTTCACAATCTATTTCACAGGGTATCAAATGGCTTCACACAGTTATGACAAGTTGAGGAAGATACCGAACAGATATGGCAACAATGAAGAATATGCCAACTTGTTTTTATTGAGGAAAAAGTATTATTCATGTCTAGTGGCATATGTGCATTCAATTCCAGGATGTTGCAACAATTTGTGCCTATTCTTTCCTAGAGGAATTGATGAGTATGTTAACCTTCAACCGATCTAATCATGTACTATAAAAATAGAGCCATGATGCTCGCATGCTTCAAGGTTTGATAAGAAAATGAATTGAGTTTTCTTATCATGTTAATTTTGTTTCATGAGACTATGATCACTTATGGATCGCAGTGTTCCAAATATCATTTTGTAATTAAAATGAACCCCCAAGCATATAGGAGCTTCATCATCCCTATTTTTGAACGCAAAGATACTTTGGTTGTGTTATATAAATAGGGCACTCTCATCTTTGGGGGGGTACATATATTTTTAGTATTCTAACACTCTTTCACTTAATATATATGTCAAATATCATTAGGGTGCATGATTTCCTTTTAAGAGTGTGTGGGAATTCTATAGAAAGTGCACAAGTTGAAACTTTGAGGGGGGGCACTCTGAGGTGAGGTATTGTGTATGTTGTGTATGTTGTAGTTGTAGTTTAATTTTGCTTGAATGTTATTTATTTATTTTCTTTTAGAGTACTTATGTTGCAAAAATAGGTTATTTAAATCACAGAGTTAGGAACCACTAATAGTTGCAAGTATAATAAGTAGGGAAAAACAATGGTATCATAGGATTATGTCTATGATGATTCCTTGGGCTTTGTAACCTAGAAAAAAAATGATTTAATAACTAGTTATTTGGAATTTTATTAATTTATATTTTTTAGGTAAGCTATTTAGTTTATTTTTAGGTAAACTCTTGAGTGAGGTAAGCAGGTCCATGGAATTTAATAATTGTTGATTATTCCTAGATTCACCATCCTAGTGAAGTGTTGGAATAATTAGTGAAATTCAAATTGTCTAGGAATAAAACCCAACTAAATATTTGTGGTTGGTGATGTGTCTGCATGTGAAGCTTTATTGACTCTAGAACAAGGTAAGAAAACCCATGGCTATTGTTGGCACAGGGGAAGACCTAGGGTTCAACTCCAAGAGTGCACCAACAAGCCCTAATTGCTGGCCCTTTCGGTAACACCTGTGAGGAAGATGTAGTCTCGGCCGAAGTAGCTATGAGGGGGTTGCAGAACAGAGATGTCTACAACCAAAGGGGATATCAAGTGGATCCAATAAAAGAACAATACAACATTTATATATCACTTACCAGCTCATATCTACTCCACACAACTATCTATCAGGTCTAACATAGTAATACCATGGCAAGATATCAAAGGAGAAAGAATACAGCAACAACCACACACAACACAAGATATATGTGGTTCACCCTCTCTCTAGGGATACATCCACAGAACTGTGCTTTATAATATATTAAGATGAAGTATACATTTCTTGTCTACACTTTTAGCTAGAAGATCTTATTTCCTCTTCTCTCTGTCTCTCCCCTTCCAGCGCACCCAGCTGCAGGACTAATCTTCGCACCCAACTAAAGATATTACAATACCATAAGGCTAGATCTACACTTAGCACTTCTCTCTCACACAAAAATAATCACTCATGCTAATAACAAAACTAGAACGAACACTTTTCCCTCATCTAGGTTATTATTTATACATTACAATAGCTCACCGACAGCCTTAGGATGAAACCTAGGTGTCAAAACCTTAGATACCAAAACCCTAGGTGTCTAAAACTCTAGGTCAACTTGACCCGTGTTTTCATGGCTTCACCAGCCTATCTTTCCTTCCTTCCCATGTGGTGCTCCAAATCATCCAACGGTGGATTTTTTTGCTGGTTGATTTGTCCACGATCTTTCTTCCTTGTTGATCCTTCATCCTTGGTCTCATCGTCCAATGACTTGATTTCTCTTACTTCGCTTCATGTTTTATGCTCTTCTTCTCACTTTGACCTAGTAACAGTCACTATGTCTTCCATGCAGTTCACATTTCTTATTTTCTGCCTTAATCTTCGCTTACTTCCAAACCCAAGGGCCAATAGGCCCCCGACACTCACATGTGATGCATCCCAAGGCACTTCAGCTCTGATCCTTTTGTTTTGCTTCGACTTCAAAATGCGCAGGGAAGCCTTTTCTTTCTACTCTATGTCTCCTTTCCTTCCTTGTGCAAGTTGTCTTTTCTGTGTCTGGTACCCAGTTTCAACTGCACCTAGTACCTAGACCCTTTTCATCATGATTTTACTAGGGGATGCGAGGCAGTTGGTTGTCATAATATAACCTCAACTGGCTCCTATTCACCAAACCTTCCTTCCATTCTCCATTCAAATTCTTCAACTACACATCTCCTCCTTCTGTAACATAGGCAACCTCATATGGCCCGAGCCAATGCATTCGAAACTTCCCTAGATGTTTCATGAACTTACTGTCATACACCAATACCAAATCACCTTGCTTAAATACCTTCTTTTTGATGTGTTTATCATGGTAGGCCTTCTCTTTTTCCTTCTGTACCTACTGATGGAATCCTGCAATAAATCTGTCTTCTTCTAGTTCAACCAATTGCACAAGCCTCTCTTGAATAGCGCCAGCGTCATCCATCTCTATAAAGGAAGTGATTCTTAGGCTTGGTACCAAATATTCCATTGGGACAACGGCTTCGAGACCATAAACCAACTTAAAAGGGGTCTACATTCTTAGCTTCTTGCAAGTGGTTCTATAGGCCCATAGTACTGCTGGTACTCTTAAATCTCACTCATCCTTGTTCACTCTGCAAATATTCATCAGCGTTGTCTCCAAGATTTTGTTGAATGCTTCAACTATCCCATTCACTTGTGGATGGTAAGGTGTTCTCTTATGATGATGGACTACAAATTATTTAGTCAAGGATTCAACTATCTTATTGATGAAATGTGTGCCTTGATCACTCATAAGGATCTTCGAGCATCCAAACCGGGTTATAATATCATCAAATATGAAGTGCGCATATGTGGTTTCACTATAGTCCTTAACTTCTCTTGCTTCGACCCATCTGGTCAAGTATTATGTCGCAATAATTATGTACCTTTCTCCTGTGCACTTTCCTGGTGGGTTTATAGGTCCCACGAAGTCAATGGACCATTTCTCAAATGCTTGTAGGGTTAGTTGTAGTGCTAAAGGCATTTCATCTCTTCTGTATGGTTTCCCAACTCTTTGACATACATCACAGGCTCTGTAATAGTCCTTAGCATCTTTCTGTAGGGTAGGCCACCAGAGGCCAGCTCTAAGAACCTTTTGCGTTGTTGTTTTCCCTACGTAGTGTCCTCCTATGATGCCTTCATGAGATTCGACGAGGATCAATGGTTGCTTTGCCTTCATAACACGCCTCCTTAATATCTCATCAGGTCCCATCTTGTATAGTTGTCCAGCTATAAGTGAAAATTCTGCAGTGCGAACTACTAGTTGTTTCTTCTGGGTGATTGTATACTCGCTAGTTGCCATTCATGTTGACAGAAAGTGGACTATATCTGCGAAGTGATCCTCAATATTTCTAATGGCCAACAATTGTGCATCTAGAAGTGTATCCTCCAAGCTAGTAGGCTCTTCTCCATGTTCCAACCTTGACAAGTTGTCAGGACCTTTGTTCATTCTTCCTGGCTTAACCATGATCTCAAAATCATATTCCTGAAATAGCAGAAGCTATATGCATATTCTCCCACCCAACACTGGCTTGTTGACTAGGTATTTTAGTGCGGAGTGATCAGTAAAAATTTTAAAGTGTCCTCCCAACAAGTAGTGGCGAAACGTCTGTAGCGCATACACCATGGCTAACCCTTCTCTCTTAGTAGTGGTGTAATTAATATCAACTGTTGATAGCTTCCTTCTAGAAAAGGCTAATGAGTGGTCGATGTCTCAAGTTCCCGGTTATGCTAACACATATCCTAATGCAATAGAACATGCATAGACATGTACGTGAAATTCCTTGCTCCAATTTGGAAAAACCAGAATAGGTGCATTAACCATTTTTTGTTTCAGTGTGTCGAAGCTCTATTGGCATTCTTCTGTCCAATGAAACTGACAATATTTCTTCAAAATATTCTCCATGGGTGTTGTAATCTATTCATAGCCTTTAATGAATTTCCTATAATATCCAGTATATCCCAACACAGTGAGCAGCTATTTGACTGAAGTAGGAGGGGGAAGATCAACTATAATGGAAATTTTAAATGGTTCTACCAAAAATCCCTGCTTTCATACAATATGACCTAACAACACTCCAAATGGTGAAAAGAAGATGCATTTCTTCAGGTTTAAGGAAATATGACACTACCTTCACTTTTCCAACATTAGCCTTAGACATTCAATGTGATTTTTCAATAAACTAAAAATAGTTCAATCATCAAAGTATGCTTCTAGAAATTTATGTAGAAACTTCTTGAATTCTTCGACCACCACCCTAGAAAATATGGCTAGGGTGTTCTTCAATCCAAATGGAATCATTGTATACTGGTAGGATCCCCATTCTGTTACAAATGTGGTCTTACAAATGCTTGAAGATACCAGTTGATAGGGGTTGTTTCCAGCGTGTTAATGAATTCGTGCACCCATTTCTCTTGAGGAATGTTTCTCCATGCTTCTTCGCAATTTCGCACATGGTCCTTCAGACAACTTTGACCTGTGTACCTAACTTCGTAGCCTTCTACTTGCACTAAGAACCGTGTTGTAATCAAAGTCTGACATTGTACCCAGTCTGTAATGTTGTCTTTGTGTGTCCGCCACCATATTTCTAGTGTTTCTTTCAAGGACTCATCCAGTACCAACAATCTTTGTTGTATTGGTACAATTTCTTCAAATTTCATCAAGAAAACTTCTAAATGATTTAGACTATCAAAGGTGGGCAAGCTACTTACTGTTGTGTCGATCTAGCGAACTTCTCTAGTTAATCTAGCACATAGCCTTGTTGAAACTTCATACATTTTGTTCTTCCATTTCTCCAATGCTTCTTCTTAATCGGATGAACATGCGTTGTCACTTCACCGGCTTAGGTTCTCATCCACCATGGGATTAATGTAATCATGTTGTTTGGCTGTTAATTTGTATATTTTTTCCAGTTCATATGCGTGGTCTTCTTCTCTTATAGCTTATGTATATCGCTGACCTTCATTGGGATCCAAGGTTGAAATGACCCTAATTCCCTCTCCTTAAAACGTCATTCGTCTTTTCTTTAAATCAGCCATAGTGGAATGATTGAAATCCCAATCAATTCCTAACAGCACGGGGTAAGGACAATTGTCATCAACTATCTCAATCACCTCAAAATCTCGAAACGTCCTCACTTCGTTAATGTCCAGAGGAACATGTTCCAATATTCCAAAGGGGCTTACAACTTGTTGATTATCCATCCTAAGCCTGATAGGGGAAAAACTCAACTTAGGTTTTCCCATTAGTGCCCAGATCTGCTTCGTCATGACATTGACCTCCGACCCCAAGTCAAGGATCACATAGTCTATATCATACTCTCCAATTTGAGAATTCAAGTGTAATTCCTTATTTGTCCTTCTCCTTTTAGAGACTTGGTGTATTGCTCTATTCAGTAAGGGATCTATCTTTCGTAGCTCATACAGTCTGATTAAATTTTGTACTTCTTCTACAACGCTTTCATCTTGAATCAACTTAATACAAGTATATAAGAATTCCATGAGCTTGCTAACCTATTTTTCTTCTTTTGGCAGAGAAGACTGATCAGATTCCAAAGGCATTACATATTCTCTTACTTATGGTCACGTATTTGATGAAGAACCTTGGTCTCCACTGAATTATTTTCTTGCCTCCTCAAACATTGTTTTTCTTTCTTTGCATCAAAATTTTGTGTCTTCTCTACAACTTTCCTAACTCATGATTCTTCTGTAGTTTTTCCTTGGGTCATTCTATATTCTCCTATAATAGTGCCTCCTCTGGTGATAAAAACGACTTTAGGGTCCTCTCCATGAGGTTCAGTGTATGTCAGTTTCACTTGTGGGTTCTGTTGAGGTCCTCATCTCTCCTGAAGCTTAGCTAGCAGCACAGGACAATCTTCTATAACATGTTTGAATGAGCTATAGTAGCTGCAAGTCGTACAAGGGTTATGGTAGTCCCTTTATAAGTGTCATGGTTGTGCGTAGTTGTAATAGATGATCTATCCTTGACCTCAACCCATACCTCCTCCTCCTCCTCTTCCTCTGAATCCACCGCGAGGGTTGAAGTTTCCTCTTCCTGGAGAATTATACTGCATAGTGTTTCATTCTTGTTGTACTTCACCTTGAATTTTGTATATATCCCTTGAGCTTCTGTGCATGAGGTCATAAGCCCTAAAATCACGATCATCATGCCCCATGGACTTATAGAATGTGCAATACAAATTTGTGGGTGTTTGAACATATTTTTTCATGTAATATCACTCACTAAGGCGATGTCTATTTCTACATACCTTGCACCAGGGTAGGGTGACTTGCTTCAAGGGGTTCGGAGCTCCAAAGACCAAGTATTCATGAAATAGGGGACAATGTTCCTTGTCATGGCCTTCTTATTTGCATCTGACACACCATATGTCTTCTCTTTTATCTTTTCCCTTGTCTTTCTTCATATCTTCTACCTGAAGAGACAAACTAGTTAGTTGACTCAAGATTTGACTCATACCTGAGATGGACTCTCCCATAGGGGTTGATTATAACTTCATGGCGATCTCTAGTGCCTCAGCATGCGAAGCAATCTTCTGTTGCATCAAAGGAACTCTGATGTGTGGTAAGAGAGCAGCAATGAACCATTCCTTGTTCTTCTCATCTGGGATTTGAAAACTCAGATGGCCTGTCAAGGTCTTAAATCTCTGATCAAACTCCCACGTAGGTTCAACTATTCTCTTCTTGATTTATTTTAGTTATGTAATTCACTGTGATTCTGACTTAGGTTTCTTGAATTCAACAATTAGCGAAGTCTTAATGGCATTCAACAGTTTATGTGTAGCTCCTTGGACAAATTTCATGTACCATCTCATTGCACGATCTCTTAGGGTAGTACTAAACTGAGCTCATTTGACAGCTTCGTCGGTGATATTCTTAATGCTCCACACATATTCATAGAGAAACCAGTGATGTTTAGGGTCTTCAGATCCATCTCCTCTAAATGTAGGTAACCCCATCTCATCTGCCATAGATATTCCTAGGTTTCCTGACTGAGTATGTGGTGGACTACTAGTGACAGTGCTCTAAACGCTCTGGTGACTCTAATTACTCTGATTTATTAACTTTGTTGAATAAACAAAAGGAATAATAGTACTTACTTCAACAGTCTGCGCAATTCCTGAAGTTTTTGGCTCTTCCCGACGAGGTTCTTCAGCTTCCCCTTCCTCGTCCCTAGCGGGTTTTGAATGCTCTTCGTCTTTCGGATCTGCCTCTTCTCCACTGTAGAAGCCCTTGTCCCCATAATTCTGCTTAAAGAGGTTCACAAGAGGAACTTATCTGAATGCTCTGCCACTGTGCGTATGTCCAGCCTCTGTGTCACTGTCATTGTCTGAATTCTTGAACATTATCCTTTTCCAATCTAACCAACTACTATATCTTCAAGGTGTTCTTCTCATGCAATAGCATCTTGATCCTTAACTTTAGAAAGTGTAAAAAGTTTCCTCTAGGTCCCTTAAAGAAATACCTCTCAGCTTGGCTATATGACTCTACTTTGTCAACATAAAACTTGGTGATGTACCCTCCAATGGTGTTATCAAACCAATGATCTATCGCTCGTGACACAATGTTATCAACTCTCTTGACCTTTTTGACCAGTGCCGACGTCCAAGCCACAGGAGGTCTAGATCTGATCTCAATTTGGGTATCTGCTAACCTAGATAACCACTCATATAGCTCCCGATGGATTCCTCTAAAGAAAATCTCATGTATATCAGTAAATATATATCTTTCTAACCAATCCTCTGTACTAAGATTAGGTTTCTTTTTCTAGGCTTCAATGAAGTCCTTTTCTTGATCTTCTATCCACTTTTGAATCTCTGCCTTTGATGGAAACCACCTTGACATTCCCTCAAGAATATTCTTGTCTTGGAAATGGAACCATTTGTTGGCATAGGGGCAGACCCAGGGTTTAACTCCAAGAGTGCACCAACAATCCGTAACTACTGGCCCTTCTGGCAACACCTGCAAGGAAGATGGAGTCTCACCCAAAGTAGCTATGAGGGGGTTGCAGGATAAAGATGTCCACAACCAAAGGGGATATCAAGTGGATCCAATACAAGAACAATACAACATTTATATATCACTTACCAGCTCAGATCTACTCCACATAACTATCTATCAGGTCTAACACAGTAATACCATGGAAATATATCAAAGGAGAAATAATACAACAACAACCACACACAACACAAGATATACATGGTTCACCCTCTCTCCAAGGCTACATCCACAAAACTGTGCTTTATAATATATTAAGATGAAGCATACAATTATTTTCTGCGCTCTTAGATAGCAGATCTTCTTTCTTCTTCTCTCTTTCTCTCCCCATCTAGCGCACCCAGCTGTAGGACTGATCTTCACACCCAACTAAAGATCTTACAATACCAGAAGGCTCTACACTTAGCACTTCTCTTTCACACAACAATAATCACTCATGTTAATAAACTAGAACAAATGCTCTTCCCTCATCCAGGTTCTTATTTCTGCATTACAATAGCTCACCGACAACCTTAGGCCGAAACCTAGGTGTCAAAACCCTAGATACCAAAACACTAGGTGTCTAAAACCCTAGATCAACTTGACCCACGTTTTTAGGGCTTCGCCAACCTGTCTTTCCTTCCTTCCCACGCGGTGCTTCAAAGCATCCAACGATGGCTTTTTCTGCTTGTTGAGTTGTCCACGATCCTTCTTCCTTGTTGATACTTCATCCTTGGTCTCCTCGTCTTGCTTTCTCTTACTTCACTCCGTCTTTTCTGCTCTTCTTCTCACTTCGACCCAGTAACAGTCACAGTGTCTTCCACGCAGTTCGCATTCTTTATTTTCTTCCTTAATCTTCACTTACTTCCATACCCAAGGGACAACATCTATGCAATAAAAAATGGATTCGAAAATAATGTTATTATGGAAAATGTCTTCTAGAAATAGAATACAATCATTTCTATTTGCAATAAATTAGTAAAGCCTTGTTGGGAATTAAATGCATCCAGGACTTAGTCCACGGTGACTTGGATATTTTCCTCAACTTGTTAATGGCATGAGCCTTGTTGGAAACCAAATCCAAGATTCCAACACCATAATCAAAATCCTCTTCACTATATCCGATCTAAACTAATACTCATGGAATATAGCATCCATGGTTGTGAAATAATAAGTGCATTTTTGTTATGGAATTTCACTTTGGAACAAGACACAAAGTTCATGTGGGGATTTTAGAATTTCCAATTGATTGTTCAAAGAAATGCCTAAATGGTATGTTGGGTCATGGAATGCAATCATTGTTGGTTATTACTAGATTCACCATTCCCATGAAGCCTTGACATTCTTAAATTGGAATTCAATCATTGGGTCCCTATGAAATCTTGACATTATTCAACGAAATGCAATTCTTGGGTAGAAACCTAACGTAATCATCTTGGTCAATGTTCTACCTACATGTGTAAATTTATTGGCACTAGAATAAGGTAAGTAGGTTGATGCAATTCAATCATTGCTAGTTATTTCCATGCCAGGAATCCCCATGAAGCTTTGATATTCTTCATTGAAATGCAATTTGTCCTAGGAATAAACCCAACTTAATTTTCGCTAGTGTTATACCTACATGTGTAAATTTATTGTGTCTAGAATAAGGTAAATTGTTCCATGGCTATGCAATAACAATTGGATTTAAATGTAATTTTTTTGTGGGTAGTGATCTTGTATAAATGCAATGTAATAATTAATAATTATTATAGAATTAGTAAACCATTATTAGGATTGATATGTAGCAAGAACTTAATCCATGTTGACTTGGTGAGGTTCCTCGACTCATCATTGACACGATTCGTGCTAAGAACCAAATGTAAGATTTAACACCATAATCAAAACTCTTTCCAGTACTATATCTGATCTAAATTAATATTGATGGAATCTTACATCCGTGGTTATGCTATAACATTTGTATTTGGTTATGGAATTTGGATTTGGAACAAGGTAAGAAGTTCATGTGGGGATTTTAGCATTGCCCACTAATTGTTCAAAAGATGCCTAAATGAGATGTTGGTTCATGGACTGTTATCATTGCAAGTTATTCCCAGATTGGAAATCCTTGTTAAGACTTAACATTCTTCAATTGTAATGGAATCACTGGGTCCCAAAACCTTGACATTCTTCAACAAATGGCATGTCCTAGGAATAAAACCCAACTCCATCATCATGGTTAGTGTTCTATTGCATATTTATTGGTCTTGGAACCAAATAAGTCGATCCTTGGAATGAAATCATTATTGGTTATTCACAAAGTCACCATCCCCATGAAGCCTTAACATTATTCAAAAAAATGTAAGTTTCCATGGGCATATAACCCAACTCAAACATTGTGGTCAATGTTTTGTCTACATGTTCATATTTATTGGCTCTAGACCAAGGTAAGTAGATATATGGTTATGCAATGCAAATTGGATTTGCATGTAATATTATTGTGGGAAATTGTAATGTAGAAATGTAATTCAATCATTTTGGGTTGAGATAGAATTAATAAACACTTGCTAAAAATGAAATGCAGAAAATACTTAGTCAGTTACTTGGCGAGGGTTCCTAGACTTGTCAATGACATGATCCTTTCTATAAACCAAATACAAGGTTCCAACATGAGAATAAAAATTGTTATACTATATATTATCTAAATTGATAGTCATGGAATCTTAAATCCATGGTTAAGAAATTAGAAGTGCATTTATTATGGAATTTGGCTCTAGAAAAAAGTAAGAAGTGCATGCGGGGGTTTAGCATTTCCCACTAATAGTTCAAAATAATACCTAAACAAGATGTTGTGGTAATCATTATTGGTTATTCACATATTCTCCATCGTCGTGAAGCCTTATAATTATTTGATTGGAATGCAATCATTAGGTCCCCATGAAGCCTTGATATTCTTCAACAAAACACAAGTCCTAGGCATAAAATCCAACTCAATCACCATGATTGATGTTCTGTCTACATGTGCATATTTATTAGCTCTGCAAAAAGGTAAGCATATCCATGGAATTAAAACATTGTTGATTATTCCTAGGTTCACCATTCCCATGAAATCACAACATTCTTCAATGAAATGTAGGTTATGTTAGGAATAAAACCCATCTCAATCACTGTGGTTAGTGTGATGCCCACATTTCTAGATTAATTAGCTCTGGAAAAAGGTAATTACATATATGGTTATCCAATAAAAATAGGATTTGAATTTAATGTTGTTGTTGGCAATGGTATTGTATAAATGTAAAGCAATTATTGTTGGTTTGGATACATTAGTAAACCATTGTTTGGAATTAAATGTAGCAAGCACTTACTCCATGGCGACTTGGTGAGGTTCATCAGCTTGCCAATGATATGAGCCTTGCTAAGAACCAAATAAAAGATTCCAACACCATAATCAAACATAATGCATGCAACATCTTGCGTCCATGGTTATTCCCTTTATATACAACAAAATAAATGAATGACTCTAGAATAGAAGAGAGTCAAGGTGACATCCAACTTCTAATTGTCAAGAAGAATGAGTATTTAGAGAAAACATGGATAAGCATTAATGCATAATGTTATGAATGCTATCAAAGGTTATCCTTTTGACAAGTAAATAATGTTATGAATGTTATCAACGTAGATCTTTAGATCCATGGTTATGGAACAAAAATTGTATTTGAATGTAATGTTGTCATGGGAAATGGTCTTGTATAAATGGAATTGACATTTTATTTTTAAATACCTACATGTCGTCGTTATTCCAATGTCTTGGAGAACTTACCATCGATTGATAGAAGTGAACCTACATCGGTCTTACAACATCTTGGAACATCGCTCCTATAGAAAACACGTCGGAGATGATAAATTACCGTCGGTTGAGAGAAGTGACCATACGTCGGTCTTACGATGTCCAGGAACATCGCTCCCATAGAAAAAATGCTAGAGATGAATAACTTGTCATCAATTGAGCGACATTACCCTACGTCGATATTACGACATATGGTAACGTCGCTCCCATAGCACACACTTAGTGGAGACCAATGAAATGGGACGATGGAATTCAGATTCCTGTGATGTCATTGTAGAAACGACTATATGGGGTTTGGATAGTCAAATCTGTGATGACATGTGTCAGCATGAAACGTCGCAATACAGATAATAGTTATGGCGTCAGAAAAGTGACATCATGTGAAACAACGTTTGAGGGGGTCCATTGTTTGTCGTTCTCCTGACAATATAAAGTGGCAATTGCGTCGAACACGTTGTTGGAATTTGACCCAAATGTACTAGTCTCAAGTGTTGTTCTCAGTGTACTATAACAACAAGATGGCCAAATGGTTTACTAAGTTGGTCTCGGGATTCTAAGGGGTCTACCAATATATGCCAGGTACATGTGATCTCAAATCTGTAGTAGTGTTTTCTAATGCATAATTGTTCAAAAGGGGCCTTCCGATATACTCTAGGTACGTGGAAGAACCACAGTATCCCTAGGTTGTAGCGCTGACAAGTAACGACAACTCCTACATTTAGAGACGTCTGAATATGTATGTATCTAAAACTCCCTAATATTCTTCCAAATTTATTTGATACTCCTTTTATCCCACTTTATTCCACTTTTTGAATCACCCCAATTGGATCTTCTAGTCAAAAGATATGCAAATTTCCAAAAAAAAACGCACCTTTTAAAACCCTGATTTGGAGATTGTTCTGCTAGTCGACCTTTCTTTTGATGTATCTTTTCAATTTATCCCCTTATGAGTCTAAATTTTCAGCCTCAAGTATCTTGATGTGTGCTCTTTCCAACCCCACAGGCTAGACCAATATTGGATTCTCCAAGATAATTTTATGATAAATTTCCCAAGACGTGTTGAGTTTTTCCCTTTCATGAGAGCGAACATGTATGGCCTGTCGCGTGTCATTGTCTTCACTCTAGAACATGAAATTTTCACTAGTAAAACTTCAGTATGTATCCTAAGCAATGGAATGTTTCTCACTCAATTTGGAGGTCTTTATATTTAGATATAACAATTTTCCCAAGAACGCATGTTTTAGACTGAAATCTAGACCAACCAAAAACATTAATTTCCTCAGAGAATAAATTTCATATTACAGTGAATCAAGGGACAAAATTTGTACAAAATCTAATTCACTATTCTTCCTTTGTACTATAAAAATTTTAGAATCTGAAACCAAGACGAAACAAATTGGGAGTGAAAATGCCAAGAATACTTGTTTCATACTAGTTTCAATACTAGTCAAAAACCCTTTCTTGAACAGAATGTATCTCCAAAAATATAACCAAAAAATATCTAAACTTTGGACCCATGTTAGCTATATATGTCTCCTCTACACCATATAAATTACATATCCATAAACCTTCCATAAAAACAGTGTAGCGAAAATTCCAAGAAGACTTGTTTTGAACATGACAGTCTCGAGGATTGTCTAGCTCTGATACCAAATGTTAAGAACCTAATATCAAAATAGCATAAAAAAACTCATAATAAGGACTCCACACCTTGAAAAATAGAAAAATTCAGATAATAATCCTCTTTGAGGGGGAAACCTCCTTATATATCAATGAATTCACAAATACAAGATGATTCCAAATGAAAAGGTCTCCTTGGTATATATAGGAGACTAGGAGGTACAATTACAACTAATGGACCCAAGCCAACATAAATAAAATAACAATACTAATGTAATATGCCCCAATTAAGGGGTAATGTTCCACGATTTAGGGCTTAACATATTTATTCTACTTATCTCAATTTGCATTTTTTTGCATATTCCATTACATTTAAGGATGTTCTATATTATATTTTATTTTACTCACCTATCATGTACATTGTTAATAATTTAATAATTATTTTGCATGAAAATGCTCAATCTTAGTTTTTTTTCTCCATAAAATGCATATCCTAGGGAAACTTATGAGGCACTTCCCCTCATTCATAGGATGGTATCCAGGGTAAACTGGATTCCACTTAAGCTTGAGTCTTTCTCAACACAGGGGTCAAGGTCATTACAACAATATACTCAGTAAGGGCTCAACATGTCACTTGTAGGAATTGAACCTAGGTAGGGTGGATAACACTCCTCACAACTGCCAAGGGTGGACCCAATTGAATTCCCAAGTTTAGTTGTGTTTTTGTTCTAATTTTGTGTGAGTCTTGAGTATTTTTCCTTTTTAACTATTGTTTTTAATGATGTTGTTAAAATACTTGGTCAATAAGCTCATTTTATCAATATGATGTTTTGAGTTCTCTTTTCTTTCTATTTTTTTGATCTGAAATCAGTTCTACTGGGACTTGGGTCAATATCTATCTTGGTATGTTTGTGCATCACTTGTGGAACTTTATATTCCACCATGAAATTAAATGCCTAGAGTACTCTATGGTTCAAATTATGAATCTATTCATCTTCAATTGTATCTGGTTGTATTGTAGTTATTCAGGGAGTAAACCAACTTGCTTCAGTTCATTTTAATCAATCTTGGTCGTCCTAGGATGCCAAAAAAAATGTGTAGAGGGATGGAAGTATTTTTTTTATGTTTTTGTTGGTTGAATATGTAATGCCTATGTTTTAAACATTAATATTGGTGAAATATTCCATTGCTATGATTAGACCATAAGAAAAGTGGCAAAAATACTAAACTCTTTGTTTGACCAGCTTTGTGTGTGTTTGACTTCTTGAAATGTGACACTATTGTGTTCAAATATTGTACTATTGATCATCTTCCTAGTTTTGACTAACATGCCTATCTTCACATTTCATTCGAGATGAAATACAAGTTGAGAAATCAGATAAAGAGATCTTCCAAAAGCTCAAAAGGGATTATGGAGAGATTATATTGTATGCTCCTCGGTTTGATATGCAACTGTTTTCTGGCTATCACCAATATATATCAAGTAATATTTAGTATGAATTCTAATTCTTTTCATCTTCTATAAAAGTGGTTTTTAATACCAAAATATTTTCAAGTATAGTTGGTTGTAGGAGGGAGTTTCGCAGGGATTTGGGCACATCGAAGGAATCAACATAAGACATGTGCATATTATGGCTATAAGGCTACTTGAAAAAATTATTTTGACTTATAAGGAAAGGGAAACAATGTTTGAACTTCTGCAACCTCCATCTCTCAAGAAGAAGCGGTGGTCATGGAATGGTTGAAAATGTCTCCCATCCTTGCTTGTTTTTCATTGGTGTATTCTTCTGGCTTTAATTTTATATGTTTGACTTGTTTCAATTGATGCTAATGATACACTATTTTGTAATAAACAAAGTAGAATAGATAGAACAAATCAATCTCAATGAAAAAATGGTGGCATCTTTCCAACTTATGCAACATAAAAGAGGAAGATCTCTCCTATTTCATCTCAGATTGGAAGATTCCTTCCATAACAACTAGTCAGTAGTTATGCAAACTAACCCTAGGAAAATTTCTTATAGTAGCTACATATAAATATGGCAGTAGATGAATATGGATGTCATCTTGCAAGTTAGATACTTTACTAAAATCCTGTATAAGGGAGATTGCTTATTTTTCATATATTGCAAATTAATTGTAAAATGAATATTAGAAGCATCAGAAAACGTTGATGCTAGGGAAGGTTTAGTAGGAATTAGTATTGTCTAGAAGAGTTGGGTGCAAGATGAAATTTTCTATATAAAGTGTTTTCAAAATAAATACATTTACGGGAGCTTTTGGAAAATCTCATTGTATCTAGGGACCTTAAGTGACGGAAGAAAGGATATGTTATCTAGAAGGATATGTTATATGACATTTATTTCAACTATTACTCACTTTATTTTGTTGCATTGCTTTGTTATATTTCTTTAAAAAAATAGGATACATGATAAGTATATGAGGCTACAATAAAGAATCGGAAGACTTAATATACTACATCAAGCAAATGGATGGATTCCAGTGGGAGATTGTGGATGGACATTGCATATTTCTCTTGATTTATTTGCATGTGTTTTCCTAAACTTGTGAATAATTCATGTTTTAATGTGTTCATTTCTTGATTTTTTTTAGCAACCCTAACAAAAAAACTTTATATGCCTTTAATTTTGGAGTAAAATCTACAATAGTCCATTGGTTCAGGAGTAGAGGGCATTAAAGGATGTATCTTTAAGGCCAAAACACATACTTATGATCTAAAACTTGAAAAACTTGAAAGACATTGAATATGGATTAAGTGTGGTAGATGCCTCATATGTTTCCCTTGTCTTATTTTTCTTGGACAAAAAACCATTATATATATATATATATATATATATAGAGAGAGAGAGAGAGAGAGAGAGAGAGGGAGAACCATGCATATCCTCAAGTATAAACAATTTTCAAAACATAACTCTATTTATGGGCATCCATATACATTAAGCATTTACATAAACCACCAAAAATCTAAAAAAATAGCATATATTACCATCCCAGTCCATAGATTCAAAACATAAACTATAAAAAGGTAGTGCAACAAGACATATTTTTATAGTGGAGACTAAGCCAATTCACTTGGCCATTCTCATCCTCTGGATGAGATCAACTTCAATAGATGACAAAATATCTTATTTTATGATAACAAGGCGTTGGGACTTCAGGACCTCAATTGTGATTAACTTCATACTTAGATTATTTATTTTTTAAGGCTTCCTCCTAGTTTTATCATTCTCATAACTCAAACAAGTGCATGTCTTCTCCAACAAGAAGATGAATTTCTTCTCAAATTGGGACCTATGGAATACATGATAGATTTTCATGCCGTACCAAATACTTGTATTAGACATACTTGAGAAATTTCATATTTGTAAGGGATATTACTTTTCTTAGCTTGATGAGTGAACTTCATTGAGTAATCGCTAGCACCTTGTTGACAAATTTCAATAGAAGTCCAAGAAGCAGATGACTTTGACTTCCTTGAGTTTGACTTGCTTGAGTTTTATTAAGTGTAAATACAAAGGGCTTTCCATGTTAGATTATTTTATTTTCTATATTGCAAGTCTTCCCTTGCTTTAGGTGACTGTAGGGTCCAGCTATGTGACTTTATTGCACCGACATTTCTATGAAAATACATAAATTTTCCAATTTCGAAAGGGTAGTTTCATTTATATGATGGGCTATAAATATTTCACTTTCTGGTGGTTCAAAACTTTGAAAAAGTTTAATGGGGAGATGTTTTGGCATATGTAATTTTTTTGTGACCTTTGTAACAAAGTTCTTCACTAGTGCAATTATTAAACTTTATGATAAGATATTATAGATCTTTGTTCTTCACTAGTGCAATTATTAAACTTCGTGATAAGATATTATAGAGCTTTGGGCATCATGATGCCATTGGAAAATATCTAAGAGTAAACATAGCTATCCCTCTAGATCATCGAGTGTGCACCTTGGAGAAAGACTTTATCTCTAAATCTATGGAACAAGAAAGATAACTCTTGCAACCTCTATTATTGTATGTGTTCTACAAAATACATCATTGAGATGAAATGAAATAATGTGATGCATCATATACAATGAATAATATGTCATTTATTGCCTAGAAATGATCACAGATAGTGGGACTATATATGATATGAACTAAGATTGGGTACTTGAAAGATAATTCAGTAATTAATGAAGGTTAGTAAACCATGTAAGAGACAATGCAATGTAAAGTGAATAACAGAACAGAAAAAATTGAGAATTTAATGAAAAGAAAAATAATAAAGAGAAAAGAGTGAGGAATTGGAAACCAAAGGTCAGCATGTTGGTAATCCCATTACCCCAACTCTCCCTATTTCTCTCATCAATTTCATTCTCACGAGGTCTTTTGGCCAAGGATAGGAGAATGTATAATCATCTAAGAATTCTTTTTAACCAGATATTTCCATAATGAAGAACTAATCCTCATTCGAAGTTGGTTTTCCCATTTGGGTTTCTAGGGTAAATCCTTTGAGTTCATGATGATTACTTGTACTTCATTTCATTGTGTTGAGCTATAAGTTTGTTGCTTACTTCATTTATGAGATAAGATATGGATACTCATGTGTTATAATTGTTGCTTATAATTGAATTCTAATAGAAATGAGGAACCACAATAACTTTGAAATGTCCATCATCCATTTCCTATAGAAGTTTGATATTGGTGGTTGTTAGAAGTTGTTTGTTGTTATTTTCTAGCTAGTTACTAATTCATGTCCCTCATATGTAGAAATCCACCTCTCCTAGGTTGTTGGGAGTTATTTATCTTTCCGTGGGATAATTTATCTTTCCTCAAAACCATACATCCTCTCCCTTTGAGCAATTTTACATTGTCATGGTGAATTCTTCCTTCCCTAAACTAAAATTCTATTGTGTTGGGTGAATTGATCTTACATGAGTTACTTTTACCCACCCATGCTATCAAACAACATACTTACAGGTTGTACGAGTTGTGTATGATTTGTTCCTTACTCGTTGGGCCATCAATCAATTTTTTGAGTCGATTTTATCTCACAGGGGTCAATCTTGCATTATGTAAGCATTTTCTCTTGCCCCATAGGCCGTACGAGTTGTACACGACTATTGGTGGGCATGTAAGTTTGCTGAGTGAAATTTATTTTGGATCTCACACTATTTTTGTTGAGCTCTTACTTGTATAATTTCCTCTCAAAGATTCAATGTTGTTCACATAGTATGTAATTCATGTTTCAATAATAAAGATGTATTTTTAAATCATGGGACATGGAACTGAGAACAAAGATTGTGTTTTTCCACATGTTCGAGCCACCTCATGTTCAGGAAACACGATAGAGAAAATAAGGAAGTGATCATTAGCACTCGCATATTTTCCTTTGGTCGGTTGATATTTCAATTCCTTACTTGGGAAGGAGAAATGGATATAGATCTCAAGGGCCAGCTATCAATGGTGGAAGGAGGAAAGATGCCCAAGGAAGACTCCACATAAATTAACAAGAATATTTTATGATACCCTTTTGATATGAGAGAGTGCCTAAAAACATTTGTTTCCCATAATGGTTTGTAGGAATTTTGCAGTGAGTGAAACCTTTGATGCTAACATGTCTCTAGCTCATATTTTTATTTAAACTATAGAGAATGAATCCCCCCTTTGTCAAGTAACTTCTTGAACTAAGTGATTCTATAAGGATTAGAAGTAGAATGCCTTGTTGTTATATTAAGTGTTGAAACACAAATCCATGTTGTTTGCATTGGAATTATACATTGAATCACCGAGTGAGATTGCACAAGGATTTTTGAACTTTGAAGTAAGAGTTCTTACGTTACTTGTCACTTATTTCAATAGGGACATCATAATTGTCAAGAGTAGCTAATAGACCAGTGTCACATATCTTTCAAAATAATAATAAGAAGTGAGGGGTTTACAGTTGGTTGTTGCACTCCTAATAGCATAAAACCCAGAAGATAAAACTCAAAAAATCATGTTGGCATCCTTCACAACAAGATACATTTTGTTATCAAATTTTCCATTGGTTCTTGTCTGTTACACTCGGAAATGAGCCAGTCAACCAATTTGGAGTAGGGTTAGGTAGAGAAAATAAATCTTGTATCCAACAAAAGAACAAAGATCCTTAAATAAGGGAAAAGGAACAGAGACCTCTATACAAGTCTGAGACAAAGAAAAGAAAGAGACTTCCGCAGAGGATCCATGTTGGGAAATCCAGTGAGTTATAGGTCCCTTGTTTAAGGATCAATACATTGGTTGCATACATGTGAAATACAATCAATGGCATTCTTTGTGATGTATTGTTCCCAAGAGTAGGCCAACAGGGAATGACTTAGTAGTCTATTTGTTCTCGTAGACTATAGTCAGGCACAAACAAGGAACGAGAGGAGAAATAAAGGAGAATTGATGGCTAAATGATGAATTAAGCCAAACAACATAGGAAATGTCACTTAACCCTAAGTCAACAGAGAAATAGAATGAAAAGGTGTTAAGGGGGGGACTTAATTAATTCATTACTCACCTTAGGAGGAAAAGCACCTATCTTAAGTGAGGTCAATGGTGAATTAGATCGGGAAGAGTATAAAGGGAGGAATTTGACCTAATTCCTCATTATGCTATGTTATAATTTGATGTTGAGAGAGTTCCCGGAGGAGGAAGAGATTCGAACTTCTACTATTTTGTGGATTTTTGGAGGAAACCACCACCATTGATTAGTTTCAGTGTTGAGAGACTCACCCTATCCTATCAGAGATACCACACATGTATTTCACCATGTGATTCAGGGGTATCCAGTTTGCAGTGTTGCGCAACTCAGCCAGTGAAGGTGCAAGGTCAAATAGAGGGTTTGTGTAACTGCATGAGATCAGAGCTTGTATTGCAGATCCCTTTTGACCCAGTTGATATCCATCCATGGCACATAGTTTGATCCACTTTTCATCATATTCTGACAATGGAATCCTTTAGGGCGTAGCAGTCATCCATACAGTGTGCAACTCTTGAGGAGGGACACTTGGGGTTCTAGATGGAGTTTTGGATCAGATCCAAGGAAACCCCTCCAGCCCATTTCATCATTAGCTAGGGAACACATTTTGAGACATATAGCAGCAGATTTTGTTGGTGGAATCATTAGGGCGCACTCAGAGATCCCAGGAGGTGCGCAGACCCCCAGGGGGTGAGATCCAGATATTCAAAGGGCGGATCTTCTGTCCAAAAGTCACCAGGATGAGCATAGAGGCCAAGGCTCTTATGTTGACACAATTTCCAGCTCATTCTGACAATTATATCCTTCAGGACAATTTTTCTAGTTTGTAGCGGTTACCGTGCTTCTCTAGAACTACATATTTTGTCGATCTATCCGTGCATGCATAAGATCTTCCTTCATCTTCCGATCATGGGTATTTTATGTTATCTACTTGTATTCTAGTGACGATCCATGAGATCTAACTGAGGACCATTTTCTATATTTCTAGTATATCATTGTATTTTCATGCTTAATCTCATAATACATCTTATTGGGAGGTTGTTGTTCCTTATTTCCATATGCATCATATATATATTGTTTAAACCATAATGTATGACACACACATGTGACAATCACAAGGAATCTCAAACACATAAATTAAACGCATCCATAAACCCCCATAGTATCATATCTGAAAGACAAAATGCATCCAGAAACCCCCAGAGTATCAGATCTTAGAGACAAAACACTAGATCAGCAGTAGATATCCAGATCAACTGGATCAGGGATATTTTAGTGGTATTAGAGATTTAGTCCTACCAGCCTGTGAATAAAGATGATGAGTGTAGCAGAGGACCCAGAGGGTCATGAGCATGTAGGTGATGAATATGTCACTTACAATAGGCAAAAGGAAAGAAGGCCTAGGTCTAACCTTCCCCCTTTCCCTCCCATCTTAGAGGAAGAGGAAGAGGCACATAGGGAAGTAGAGAAAAGGGAAGAGTGTGAGGCTAAGCACGAGGCATAAAGGATGCTCGGAGATAGATATGAGAGACCAGAGGGAAGTGGTAAGGCCCCCATGGAGCCAGAGGAAACATTCATGCAGGTTATTAGCAATATGGTAGCTATTCAACGGGCCATGACTCAGTCCTTGGCACAAATGGATGATAGATTGGATATAGTGGGCACCTCGGACACACAAGCACCACATGCTTCATAGGGGAACTCAGGGGCAGGTAGTAGACCCCAGTCTCCTACTCGCACATACACCTCTTCGAGTAGGATTCTCGAACCTTTGTTTTCTAGTTTCCGAAGGGCACCCCCAGTAGTAGCACAGCAATCGATATCATAGAGGTCGCCCACTCATGAATAGGACATTGCATAGTACAGGATGGATTATGCAGCATTGGACCATGACTTCCATCAAGACATGATCCTAGTCGAGTATTATGGACTCAGACTTAGCAATCGCCCCAGAGAGTCGCAGAGAGGAGGACCACAATAGCAGCAGGGGAATAACATTGATTTCATCTGGAAATTTGGTAAACTCACCATAACTTATTTCGACAGTACATCCAAATGCACTACCAGAGATTGGGTGAAAAAGCTAGACACATACTACAATCTCAACCAGATGAGTGAGATAGATGCAATCAGTTTCGCTAAATTACACTTCGAGGGGGAGGCACACGAGTGGTGGAATCATGGATTGGTGACATTAGGTCAAATTCACATCACCTCCTATAGGGATTTCACAGAGAGACTCATGGACATATTTGACAGGACGGATCCAAAGATCCATTTCAGAGATCTATCCTAGTTGAGACAAGCCGGCACAACAAAGGCATTCATCTCAGATTTTCAGTCGGTAGCAGTGGCAGTGATAGATATATTTGATCCCAAGATGATCATGTTATTCACAGAGGGGCTCACAAAACCATTGAGAGTATGGGTGAAGGCATACTAGCCTCACACATTTCAGGATGCCATCCAATGCACTCGAGATTTGGCAGACTCAGTGCCAAAAACTAAACCCTTTTCCAAACCCTGTGTACCATAGAAGAATCGATATGGGAAGCCATTCTAGAGAGAATGGAAGGGAAAGAATAATTTGGATGATCAGGCGAGACGATAGCTTATGAAGAATAATATTTTCTTCAACTGCAAATATCCTTGGGTCGCAGGCCACATGTACATGGGCAAGGGAGAGATTCATTATATTGAGGTGGTAGCAGATAGTGTGGATAGTGAGGAGGAGGAGTAGGACAATGGATCCAATAGCTCATAGGAGGAGTCAGAGTAGGCATAGAGCAGCCTCCCGGTAGACCACTGACACCGGCAGGGGCCCACCCACCGGTAGTTCCACAGTCTACTGAGCAGGCTAGCATGCAGAAACCAACAAATAGAGGATTCATAGCGACCCTTTCTAGTGTTACCAAGTATGACACCCTCTAGACCAGAGGGACTATTTAGGGGCAATAGGAAATCGCCCGGATAGATGGTGGGTCCACCCACAACTTCATCGACGCGTCATTGGTATCGAGACGGGCCCTTCAAACATAGGAGTTTGAGGAATTTGATGTCACAGTAGAAGGAGGCCATACAATGGAGTGTCAAGACAGAGTTCTAGACTTGGAGATCAAGTTAGTAAAATACACCATGAGAGATACATTTTATATGGTTGACCTATCAGAAAAAGATGTGGTTTTGGGAGTCCAGTGGTTGATCACCTTGGGAAAAATCACTACCAACTACCAAACCTTGGAGATGGGGCTCAGAGACAGTGACGGGAAGAGGGTTTTTCTAAGGGGCATGTCGACAGGAGCACCCAGGAAATTCTTGGCTAAGAGGATGGAGAGAATATTCAGGCATGGGGAGGTAGCATTTTCCACAAAGTGTTTGATCACTGTGCAGAAGGATTCTGAGAGTCAACAACAGTATCAGAAAGAGATCAGGAACTTGTTAGGATGACATCAGCAGGTTTTTGGTTTGATTCCACCAGGGAGACCGTCGGACAAGAGATTTGAGAACACCATTGATTTGGACGAGGGGGCCAAACCCATGATCACCCCACCCTATCGTCATCCTAGATGGTTCAAGGATGATATAGAAAAACCAATCAAGGAATCATTGGCTATGTGACACATCATACCTAGTAGCAGTCGATCTGCTTATTCAGTTGTCTTAGTCCTAAAGAAGGATGGTACCATGAGGATGTGCATCTATTATCGGGCCTTGAATAAGAAAAACATCAAGAACTTGTATCATATCCCTCTCATTGATGAATTGATGGATGAGATGCATGGGGCAGTTTTCTTCTCGAAGATTGATCTATGATTTGGGTATCATCATATCAACATCAGAGAGGACATAGATAAGATGGAATTTTAGTGCCATTTTGGCCATTTCGAGTTTATGGTTATGCCATTTGGGCTGACCAATGCACCAGGTACAATCCAATCTTGCATGAACCACATATTCAGGGGGAAGTTGAGGAAATTAGTTTTGGTTTTCTTTGATGACATTTTGATCTACAACAAGACATGGAAAGAGCATATGGGGCACTTGGATGAGGTTTTGAGCATCATGGAGGTGCAGTCTGTTAAGAACCAAATATCAATATAGCATAGAAAAACCTTAGAAAAAGTACTCAACGCCTTGAAAAAGAGATAATTTCAGATAATAAGCCCCTTCAAGGGGGAAACCTCCTTTTACCCCACTTATATTTTCAAGTACAAGATGATTCAAAATGAAAATGTCTCCTTGGTATATATAGGAGACTAGGAGGTACTAATGGCCTAAAGCCGACATAAATAAAATAGCATTACTAATATAATATGCCCCAATTAAGGGGTAATGAGCCAATATTAGGCCTTAACATGCCCCTCCCCTTGAGACAAGTGTTTTCTGCAACGCTTGAGTAACTCTGGATGCTTCTGTATAAAAGACTCATCTTCCCAAGTGGAAACTTCAGCCGGTAGTTTCCTCCATTTAATGAGATACTCTGAAATGGATCTATTC
>JZKD02S1311420.1:423315-434333 GCA_000966675.3 Picea glauca
TAAGAATAAAAATAAAAATTTAAACAAAAACCCACTTAAGTAATAGTTTTAGTCTTCACAATTTTTGGGGTAAAATGAAGAGAGTAATAATTTAATTAATATGTGGTTTTAAATTGTAAAGAAGAAATAAAATATTTAACTTGTGGATGTATAAAAATATTTTTAAATTAATAATAAAAGGAAGGAGTAAATAGCGCAACTGCCAATTTGGCTCTAATAAAAAGGGGAAAGAAGGGGATAATAAAAATTAGGAAACTTTGGAATGGGGGAAACATAATAAGGGGAAGAGTTGAACTTATGGTAAAAAGTGAGGTCAACATAGTAAGGAATCTGCAATTAAGAACCTTCTAAAAATGAACTAATTTAGCAACTTCATTTTAGGGAAAGTATTTAAACCTGAAGGGGAATCTAGGAACACCTAGGAGTAAATTTAGGAGCAAATCTAGGTGGGTGAGGGAAATGAGACAATTAATAAATTTAAATAAAATAACTATTGGAGGAAAGAGGGGGATGGACGACACTTGTGCGAAGGAGAATATTTGGAGTATTTTTATTAAAACTTAATTTAAATGTGATTTAGGGAAAGTTGGAGGCTCTAAAAACTCTATAAAATAAAGGGAAGATGAGGAAGAAAAGGATCGGCTGCTAGCGTAACGTTACGCTGCTGGAATTGTGACTTTACTGATTACTTGTTGGGAGTTGGGTTTTCTCAACTCGGATAGGAGTGGTAGCTCGGCCTTGCGAGGCGAGCTGGGAAGCTAAACATACCATATGGATAGTGTGTGGCCCCTTTGCGGCTCGGGGGGCTAAGGGGGAATAAGAGTACCCCTAGCGATTGGTTGGGAGGTACCGGTGTAGTCTCGACGGTCGGCGAGCAGGAGCGGGACAGAGCGCGCGGACGACACTCGAGGACGGCGTTGAGGCAATGGTATGATTTTTTAAATTTGTAGAATTGTATGCATTATGACTCATGCTGGGAATGGATTATCAGTTGTGAACAGACTAAATGGATGTTTTTCATTATTTACCCAGTGATTATAATCGTATCTATTGTTTTATTATTAAGGTTCTCATGTGATAAGTATTGTGGTTGAAATCATGTACAGATTTATATTCTATGGATTTTGGGGGGATAAATTACAACTAATAGCTATTGAGAAGCCTCATATAATGAAGTTTTTCTGATGTTAAGTACCTCTGTAAAAAAGTTTTTCCCTTTGTTTTTAATAGTTAAAAAAAAAATGATGATTTCGTCCTGTCCCCTTTATTTACTGGCATTTTTATTGTATAACTAGTCTGGCATTCAGCCTTGTAGTCTGATTACTGATGAAACCCCTTTTTAGCCTTTTCATTGTAAAGGGGTTCTAAGAATGTTGTTGGGAAATGGTTGGGTAATTGTTACTATATTTCAGTTTTGGCAATTCATCCTGCATGTGTTGGGTATTGGCAGTTAGACTCGACGCCTTCCTCTTGATGGAATTATGACCATGAGCTCCTCTACTTGACTTTGATTTTTACCCTCTAATTGTTGACTGGTGTATTGTCATTAAGACTACGTTGTGCCCTCTGAACCACGATTGGTGTATGACTGAAACGCCCCCGTTTTTTTTTTCTTTTAAATTTTCGTTTGGAATGTCGATCTGTCCACGGTCCGGCTGTTGATCGTTCTCCTTGTTTGCTGACAAAAACGCCCTCGTTTTCCGAGGACAGACCATGTCTTTCCCACCAGTTCTGGCATTGGGCCTATAACCCCAAGAAAAAGAAAAAGAAAACAGTCACTGCCAAGGTTAGGACGATTTTTGGGCTGTACTCTGCGTTTCATTCTTCCCCTGTGATAAATGGCCACTACTCTGGCATTTCAAATGTGATTGCTCTCCGTAGTAGATGAGTCGAGCCACCGGCGTATCCACTCCTGAGTCGTTGGGTTGACTGCCTTTTCTGCGTTTAAATTTTAGTGACAACGTTCCCCCTTATTGCATTCGTATCTGCGTTTGAGCGTGGGGTAAGGATGAAATTTTAGTTAGCAAGCTTATTCGCTCTTACCCCCTTTTTTTTTCTAAATATTTTAAATTACGTTTGGTATGATGATTGATGTACACTTAATCTTGAGACTGGTGGTCAATTCGTTGGTGTAGCCGTGGATTATGGCGTGTTAATGCGCTGAGTGGAATTGCTTTCTTTCTATACGTTAGGCTTGGCATTTCAGTGCCCGGATTGGTTGTTGAATCCTTAATGCCGGTTTTGGAGTTTCCGTGATTTAGAAATGGCCTTTATTGCAATAGCAGTAACTTCTTTCTGAACCTTAAGCTTATGACCTTCGTACCCCAGTGCGTCCTATTGTCTAAACATAAAATTCCTTTACACCTGTGCGTCCTGCTGTCTCGACATAAATTCCTTTACACCTGTGCATCCTGTTGTTTGGACAGAATTCAATTACGCCTGTGTGTCTTGTTGATGGAACAAAAACCCTTCACCCTGGGCGTCCTGCCTTTTCGCTGCTCCTTGGAATTTATCTGGCAATTCGGATCTCCCTTTAATCAGTTTTTAACTCGTAAGCATCCATGATAGCCCGAATTTAGACTTTTAGTTTCCCTTAGAACCACCTTGTTCTATTTAGAAGCGAACCTTTTAAATATAACCTATCCATCGTATAGTTGGGCATTGGTTCAGGTTGTTTTGCAGTTATTGTTTTAATACAATTCAATTTTGTTTTACTAAATTTTAGGTATTGTGGCAATAAATTGGATATGGCTTATATACTATGACGAATGTTTTTATTTGGGGTATCGTTCTGATCTACTTGATGAATGTTTTAATGTAAATTGAGTATTTAGTTAATACTGTCTCTTCTTCCATTAGTTTAACATTAATATCCTCTTTTATTTTTATCAATTATTATGTTATGTGGTGGATCAAAGATTTTTTTGTTATAATTCCATATCTATGAATTATATGTATTAGGATGGCATAAGAATCCTATTTTTAATAATTTGAGTTAAGGTTCTATGTGAGTATTATATACACTTATTTCCTCCTAGTTCCTTATCACTAGACCTTATTATCACCTTGTATTAAAATGTACAAATTATTTTATCTATATTCAATCTAATCGAAAATTGATATGGCTATCCCTTCCAATATAATACATGTTACATTTGGGATTCTCAAATGAAGTCAAGCTGTATAGATTATTTTGTTTTCATTAAGCTACAAGTATGTTATGCATGCTATGGTACTAACTTTTAGGTATTGATGTTCTCATTAACCTAGAATTATGTTATGATACTAATTATCATGTATGGATGTAGTATGACTAAAAAATGGCATGCTTGATCATTAAATGAGTTATGTTACTTGGCTAATGGATCAGGTGTGTGCCTCGAAATTGATGTTGGTTGTAGATTTCATGGTATAAGTAACATACAAGATGTATTGAGATGAGTAATTTAATTGTGGAGCTATTTTAATGGTAGCGTAATGTTGTTATTATTTTATGGCAATGTTGTTGAGATGGCATTGAATTGTTAACATATAATGTAATGTCATTAAACTAAGTACAATTATTGGTTGTGATTTAGTATTTGGGGAACATCGATTAATGGAATTTAAATGGAGTAGCTGGTCTGAATTTAATGCCCATTTTAGTTATTGTGATGTGTGGTTAATTAAGTTAATGTATGATGAATTACAATACAGTTTACTCTCACCCTTGGTTTAATTGAATTGATTGATAGCACGAATCTTAGTTAATCATTGATGTTGGTAGATTTAGCATTTTCAGTTCCGGTATTGATTGTGTCGGGTGGGATGTAGACACCTCCATGTTCCTCAGAACAGTCGCCAGCCCTGAGACCTTAAATGGTTAAAATCGATGGGAACCTGGGCTTGAGCATTGATTATGTGTCTTGGAGGTCCTAACCATTGCAGGGTAGGACAGGTGGGTAGTCAGTCTTATTATAGTCGATTGATTGTCGTTAAATGCTCACAGTTACTTGCGGCGCATCTTATGTCGTATGGTTGCGTTCTTCATAGTTTGAGTCTTATTCATTATCGGGTGGCGACGCAGAGTTGCATGTGTTGTTTCCTTTGTACACACGTGCACACACCTTAACACACACAAAAAAAAATATTTGCACCTGTTGTCAGAGTTTGTTGTCGTAACGAGGAGGGTCGTTACATATGATCAGGAATTCTAAGACAACCAGAAGTTAGAGAATGAATATTCTTCAAGAGGAAGATGATAGGGAAAGAAAGAGAGAAATCATATTCAAAATTAGGAAATAAACTCGGTCCAAAACTTGCTACAACTAAAAAATGAAACTAGTGATCAAATATAAGCAGTCATCAAGGAGGAGTAGATGGAAAAAAAAACCATGAATGTTAGTGTTTCTAGTAGATTTAAAATGTCTATGCATCCCAACACAATGATGCAGGAGAATCGTCAGCGAGCACACGTGGCAGGACAACTCAACCCCTAGGAATCATTTTAGAATCTCAAACACTGGGAGTTACAGCGAATCTTTTGGAGTTGGTTGGAAAAATGGAAGAGGATCAAACACTTGGGAACAGAATGATCATGAGAAATCAACAAGTTTCACTCCGAGTCTTGAATGTAACTGAACTTAGGTAGAAGTTAGGTTTTTGTTTTTGGAGGTAGATGAGTAGTCGGGGGGGGAACCGTAAGGACCATCAGAGTTAAATAGAGGTTTTTTACTCCCAAATGAGGATGTTGCGAGTTAGTAGGAATTTTTTGAGATTTAAGTTATTGTTTTGATATTGTCTGTAGCCATTTACTTTTGAATGAATATGATAGAGGAAAATTGACCCAAATGCATAGTATTATTACTACTTGCAATTCTCTGTTATTGGATTTTCATAAATGAATGAATTTTTTTATGAATGGATGAAACTGTGAATGTCAATATAAGTTTCAATTGTTTCTCTTCTATTGAGTGAGTGCAAGGTGTGCACTCCGAATGCAAGGAGTGCATTGATGAAATCTATTTTGATTCTAAAGATCAAAAGAGATAGCATGAAACTTTCCCTTTGCAAGAAGTGCAAAGCGACTGGTGCAAGGCATGCACAGTCACCCGCAAGAACTAAGTCTTGCGTAAGAATCTGTTGCAAGGAGTGCACAGATATGGAAGCTCATGAAGAGGAGCTACAGAAACCGCTAGATCGGTTGCAAGAAGAAATATGGGCCATCATATCAAAGTCCAAACAGGAGGATTGCACACAAGGGGAGTACAGATCTCGTTCGTTAGATCTAGACACGAAGGACCAACAGCCATTGGACCCAAGTAAGGTGCATTTATCTTAACCCTTTGAAAGTTCACAGGAGAGGCATAATCATGAAATCGCAAAATTTTGAAGTCTATCGGAACCGTCCATCAAGAAGGGACACATGGAGAGAGATCAACATTTCACTGAATTCGCGATCGGGGGAACCAGAGGCAGGAGTTGTGAAAACTCATGAAATCTGAATTTGCGAGGCCATCTAGACCATCGGATCACAAAGAGTTAAGGACCTTTGATCTGACATGAGGAGATTTCGAGAAATCGGGGATTGGGAGAAGGGAGGTGAGCAATCCTCCAACTTCGTGAAACATGAAGGAAACAACAAGACTATCGGATCATATGGATTTTGGACCGCTGATTTGACGTGCATGGAGCCCAGACTTTGGATTTCAGAAATCGATAGGATGAACAAACAAACCTTCTGGGGGCGTGAAATGCAAAACCGCAAAGTGCTAGAGAGGTTGGGCCCAGTTCATAGCGATGGGTGACATCATCAAAGGATAAGGGAGGAGCTAGCATGCACTAGGCCCCACATCAGGATTTCAGAAGCCGAAGAATCAGAGTTGGCTCATATGAAAACACCCGACACGTGAAATCACAACACGCCTTTGGTTAGGCAAGTGGTCATAGCCATGGTAACATAACAGAAGGAGCTTAGCTAGGGAAGAGCTAGCACTTGTTTGGTGTTGAAATTTGAATAGCACTTAGGAGAGGGCCCGTGGATCTCATATGACCAGCGCATTTGGAGAAAGGAACTATGTAAGTTGATTTGGGGTCTATATGAGACCCTAAGAGTCGATTCAAATCAGGATCTTGATCGATCCTTGACCGGGAGGTCAATAGCCCTGACAGGAGAAAGGGGGTTTTTGCATCAAGTGGTATCAGAGCTAAAAAATTTCTTCCAGACAGTAGGAAAAGGAGATAAAGGAGATTAAAGAACATGAATTTGTACTCTATGTGTGAGAGACAGTCAACACAATGCCACCAAGGAGACAAGTGGAACCACCTTTTTCCAATCGTGTTGTGTAAAGGGAGATGCGAGAACTTCGTGCAAGATTGGAGGTGATGGAGGTAGCGCAAAGAAGCGCACCTGATGCTGTAAACATCAACGATGAAGAGAGTGAATAGGTAGAAGTCAAAAAATCTGCAGGATAAAATGTTGTCGAAGAACGCTTGTTGGGAGAAGTTTTCAAATTGGGAACTAGAGACAAAATAGAGGTCCCAATGTACGAAGGTAATTTGGATGTTGAAGAGCTGCTATATTGGGTAAGGTCCATGGAAAAATATTTCGACTATGAAGATGTTGATGAGGAGAAAAGGGTGAGACATGTTTTCACTAGACTAAAAGGACATGCAACACTATGGTGGGATGAACTACAGACTGAGAGGAGAAGCAAAGGAAAACAGAAGATAAAGAATTGGGACAAAATGGTAGGCAAGATGAAGGCTAAATTCATGCCCAAAGATTATCAGATCAATGTGTTTAGGAAGTTTCATAACCTGAGGTAGAAGGGTATGATAGTTAAAGAATACATAGAGGATTTATACAAGATGAACATCAGAACTGGACAAAGGGATAAGGATGAAGAAAAAGTTGCCAGGTATATAAATGGCCTGAGGTATGAAATCTAGGATGAGATCAGCATGATATCAATAAGGACTGTAAAGGATTCTTATCAGTTCACATGGAATCAAAGAGAAGAAATGTTGAAGTAGAAGGAGCAAAGGATGGAACATCTCTGATGTTGAGAAAAGTTCTCTTGAAACCAGAAGCAGAAGTTGAAAAGCCAGTGCAGAGGAACCATCTCTTCAGGCAGCTTGCAAGACTAAAGACAGAGTGTGCAAGGTGATAATTGACATTGTGAGCATTGATAATTTAGTATCCACAAAGATGGTGGAGAAACTGGAGTTGGAGATGAATACACACCTGAAACCATACAAAGTCTCATGGTTGCATAAAGGACACCAAGTAATGGTTACTAAACAATGCTTGGTTGAATTTAAGATATGAGGATATAGAGATGAAATCCTATGTGATGTAATTCCCATGGATGTATGTCATATTTTGTTGGGAATACCATGGCAGTTTGACAGGAATCTCATTCATGATGGGAGGAAAAACACATACACCTTGGATAATAATGGTAGGACACACATGTTTCTGCCAATAGAGGAGAAAAAAATGAAATAGGAAGTGAGCACAAGCATACTTCTCATGAGTGGGAAGGAACTCCTGAAAGAAGTAAAGAAAGGACAGGAGATGCAGTTTGTTGTTGTGAGGAACCTAGAGTTTTCCTTACAAGTACTTCAATGGATGATTTGCCTAAAGAAATTCAGGAATTGTTGGATAATTTTTTTGACATAGTGGTGGACAAGTTGCCTAACTCATTGCCACCCATTAGAAGTATCAGCCATCATATTGATCTGATACCAGGAGCAAGTCTGCCAAACAAAGAAGCATACAGGCTGACACCTCGAGAGAATGAGGAGGTAAAGAACCAAGTCTAGGAATTGTTAGACAAAGGTTTGGTCAAAAAGAGCTTAAGTCCATGCACAGTTCCAACTGTGTTGAGATCAAAGAAATATGGAGGATGGAGAATGTGTATAGACTCGAGATCCATTAACAATATCACCATCAGGTATAGGTTCCCTTTGCCAAGAATGGATGATTTAATGGACTATCTAAGTGGAGAAAACTTCTTTTCTAAGATAGATTTGAAGAGTGGATATCACCAAATAAGAATGAGAGAGGGTGATGAATGGAAGACAACCTTTAAGACAAATGAAGGTTTGTATGAGTGGCTTGTTATGCCATTTGGCTTAACAAATTCCCCAAGCAATTTTATGAGGTTGATGAATGAAATACTAAAACATTTCATTGGAGAGTTTGTAGTTTTATATATAGATGATATATTGATCTTTAGCAAGACTAAAGAGGAGCATTTGAGGCACCTGACACTAGTGATGAGGAGACTACAATAGGAGAATTTTTTGATAAATCTAAAGAAGTCCTCTTTTATGAAGACAGAACTCATTTACTTGGATTTTATGATCTCTTGAAATGAACTGAAGATGGATCCAGAAAAGGTGAGAGAAATCAAAGACTGGCCATAACCAAGAATCATGTTCGAGGTAAGAAGCTTCCATGGTTATCAAGTTTCTATAGGAAGTTCATCAGATATTTCAGTGGAATTTGTGCACCAATGATGGACACAGTAAAGAAGAATCCCAAGTATTTTAAATGGATAGAGGAGGCCGAGTGGAGCTTCAATATATTGAAGAAGAAAATAAAAGAATGACCAATTCTTGTCTTACCAAATTTTGAAAAGACATTTTAGGTGAGATGTGATGCAAGTGGAGTTGCAATTGGAGTAATCTTGAGCCAAGACAATAGGCCTGTTTCCTATTTCAGTGAGAAACTGAATGAGACTAAAAGAAAATACTCCACATATGATAAGGAGTTTTATGCCATAATTCAAGCCCTAGAGAAGTGGAGACACTACCTTGTCCCACGGGAATTTGTCTTGTATAGCGATAACCAGGCCTTACAATTCATAACTAGATAAGAAAAATTGAATCTGAAGCATGCAAAGTGGATTGATTTTATGCATAATTTTACTTTTTTCATAAAACATATTTTTGGGAATGCCAACAAAGTTGTTGATTCATTAAGCAGGAGATGTTTGATTCTGCAGGAATTTCAGGTGAAGACCTTGGGGTTTGAACACCTTAAGGACACGTATTGTGATGATACAGATTTCAAGGAAGCATATAAAGCATGTGAAAATCTTGTGCTGAGAGACAGGAGCCACTGGATAGAGTATATGATTCAAGAGGGATTGATGTTCAAGGGAAATCAGTTGTGCATACCAAAATTCTAAATGAGGGAAAACCTTTTGAAGGAAAAGCATAGTGGAGGATTGGTTGGACATTTCGGCCATGATAAAACATTTGCACAATTGAGCATTTCATACTATTGGTTAGGTATGAGAACAAAAGTGATAAAGTTTGTGAATAGATGTAGAATCTCCCAACATGCAAAAGGAAAAAGACAGAACACTGGAGTGTATCAACCATTGTCAATACGAGAGAGGCCTTGGGATGCAATAAGCATGGATTTTGTGTTGGGACTGCCAAGAACGCAAAGAGGATGTGATTCCATATTTGTGGTGGTGGATAGATTTTCAAATATGGCACACTTTATCCCATGCTAGAAGCCCAATGATGCAATGCATGTTGCAAATCTGTTTTTCAAGGAAGTTGTGAGACTTCACGGCCTACCCAGGAGCATTGTCTCAGATAAAGACACAAAATTTGTTGGTCATTTTTGGAGAAAACTGTGGAAGAAGTTGGGGATGGATTTGTCCTTCAGCTCATCTTATCATCCTTGGACAAATGGATAGACTGAGGTGGTAAATAGAAGTTTGGGGAACTTATTGAGGAGTCTAGTCACTGAACATCATAATCAGTGGGATCAGATTCTATCACAAGCATAATTTGCATACAATGACTCACCAAACAGTAGCACGGGAAAGATTCCATTCCAAATATTGTATGGAGTGCAACTTAGGGGAGTATCTGAGTTGAGAGGCTTGGAAAAAAGTGAGATCAGGAGCGCTGGAGCAGAATATTTTGTTGCAGAAATGCAGAAGCTCCATAGCCAGATCAAAGGAAAGTTGTAGAGTTCTAACCAGGAGTACAAGCACATAGCTGATCAACATCACAGAGAACTTCAATTTGAAGCGGGAGATCAGGTTCTAGCACATCGCAAAAAGGAAAGGTTCCCTAGGGGAACATATAACAAATTAAAAAAGAAGAAGATAGGACCATGTAATATTTTAAGGAAATTTGATGCAAATGCCTATGAGATTGAGCTTCCAGGTGATGTGGGCATATCACCCATATTCAACATTTCAGACATGTATCCTTATAGGAAAGATGACACGAAGGAAGAAGAAAATCAAGAGAAGGTTTAATGGGAGAAACAAATGCCTATAGCAGAAAAACCATAGATAGAAAATATCATTAATCAGAGAATTGGAAAGACCAGGAGGAAAACCTATTTTGAATATCCGGTCAAGTGGAAAGGGAACCCAATAGAAGATGCTAGTTGGGAAAATGAAGTTGATATCCAGAAGCATAGAAAGTCGGTGCAGGACCTCATGGACAAGAGTCTATGAATTTATTTTGTTCAGGGCGAGTATTATGCAGGATCATCGTCAGCAAGCACGCATGGCAAGACAACTCAGCAACTGGGAATCATTTCGGAATCTCAAACGTTGGGATTTACAAAAAATATTTTGGAGCTCGTTGGAAAAACGGAAGAAGATCAAATGCTTGGGAATAGAATGATCATGAGCGATCAGGGAGTTTCACTCTGAGTCTTGAATGTAACTAAACTTAGGTAGCATTTAGGTTTTCATTTTTGGAGGTAGATGAGTAGTCGAGGGGGGACCCTAAGGACACTCTAAGTTAAATAGAGGTTTTGTACGCCCAAATGAGGCTATTGTTAAGAACCAAATATCAATATAGCATAGAAAAACCTCATAAAAAGTACTCAATGCCTTGAAAAAGAGATAATTTTAGATAATAAGCCTCTTCGACAGGGAAACCTCCTTTTACCCCACTTAAATGTTCAAGTACAAGATGATTCAAAATGAAAATGTCTCCATGGTATATATAGGAGACTAGGAGGTATAATTACAACTAATGGCCTAAAG
>JZKD02S1311420.1:457928-468161 GCA_000966675.3 Picea glauca
GTGCGCATCTGGCATCAAGATCGTAGGTGGCTTATGGTGTTCAGTGTTTGGAACCAACACTGTTCAACTGGAGTGCAGGGTTCCTTCGAAATGTGAAGGAACAGGTTTCACGGTGCAGGACAGGACAGAAGCAGTTTGGTTATGGATCATTTCTAGTCTCATTTTTTCTATAGCGCATCCCCCAGATGCATCCTCAGATAGCACTGGCGGTGCGACCAGTGGATGAACCGAGGATGGAGAGGTGGACTAGTCTGTCTCTGAGGCTAGTAGCGGAGTCAGAGTTCCGTTTCACTGGCGATTTCTTTGCCTGGCTGAGACGGTAGTATATCTAGATAGAGAACTTCCCATATGCTGAGGTAGATTTCCGCGGGAGCATGGATTTGATTTTACCCATGGGGGAAGACTAGGACATGTCAGGTAAAAGACTGAGCCATACCTTGTCTAGTTTTTGTTTTTTAAGTTTTTGATGTATATATATTTTTTTTGGGTATGTAGAAGAGTTTTTAACAGATGTATTGTTTTCAACATGCAGACAAGGGGGCAGTGCGCCCAGCTGATATACCGATACCAAGATGTCGCGGGAGAATTCTGATTGCAGCAGATCCGGCAGTACCAGTGATAGGTCTCCGGGAGGTTGAGAGAAACCTCCAAGGCCTCACGATGGACATTCCTCCTTTACGAAGGGGAGAAGTGCCTTTACATCTACAGAGGCACACTGTGGGAGTACCAGAGAATATCAATTCTCTACTGAGGGGCGTAGTGCACACGGTGATGTGTTACTCGCAGCACAATGTAGTGCAGGGAGATTAGAGTCTCTCTGGTGATCATATTTTTGTCTGCCTTGTCAGGTGACATTGTATGGGTGTAAAGACCCAATATTTTTCTCTTCTACATACTTTTTTATGTAATCCAAACATTTTAGTCATGCCACATATATATATATATATATATATATATAGTTTCGAGTTTTTACAGTACCAATGATTTGTACATGATGATGTCTGTGATGTGTTTTAATTTACATGTAATGTACAATTTTTCTTTCCTTGAATCTTATATGTGGGCGAGATACCGATCCATGATGTAATTAGATAACGAATCCAAAACACTATTAAGTTCTCTTGGAATGTGTCTATATTCAATGTAATCTAACATTCGTTCAAGACAACGAACATGTAGGTGGAGAAGTAGCAGGATAGGACTACGGATAGCATAGATACAGTTGAGTTGATAGACCACGAGTTGGAAGTCTAAGTAAACAATGATCCAAGAAATACCTAGGGAGGAGGCTTGGATCAACAGTCCGAAGACAGCATGATATTCTGCCATGTTGTTGGTTGCTGGTCCTAAGCAGATACCTCCTGAACTCACCACATTGTCAAATTGGTAAATAACCCATGCTACCGAAGCAATGTTCCGGGTATGTCGACTAGCGCCATCCGCAAACCTGAAAAAGATAGGAAAGGAAGACGTCATCTGCGCATGAAAACACAAGCACAGTCATGAGTGGCAGAGGTAAAGACTCAAGCACGCGAAATAAATAGACACACCAAACTAAAATACAATAATGTACAAAGTACAAATGCTAGGTGATTTAGGCATAGTACTTTTTAAGGTAAAGCCCATTTCGGGGCTCTCCCAGGGAAATTCCATCATGATCTACTAATTTGTAGGCGCCTCTGTGTAGAACATGCTTCACGATGTAAGGACCGTGCCACAGAGGTTCTAACTTTCCTGTCCCCAATTTATCGTGAGCTTGGTCATAGACGAGGACTAAGTCTCCTTCTGCAAAAGTCTGAGGGTGGACGGATTTGTCGTATTGACTCTTAATTTGTTTCTGATGTGCCTCATTGACGAGAGCAGCATCACGACGTGTTTCATCCAGTTTGGATAGATACAAGAATCGTTCTTCTTAAGCAGAAGTATGGGGCAAGATTTCTACTTTCAGTTTGAGTGACGGGATCTCACACTCGATTGGTAGAACGACTTCAATGCCATACACCAAATGGAAAGGAGTAAATCTAGTTGATGTTTTTACAGAAGTGTGATAAGCCCCGAGAGCGGAGAAAAGTTGTAAATGCCATGATGTCTTGTTTGCCCCTACCATGCGTTGGATCATGGTTTTTAGGACTTTGTTGATGGCCTCAACTTGTCCGTTAGCCTGAGGGTAGTAAGGGGATGAGTTTTCATGGCGAAAACCCAATTTGACATGTAATTCGCTCATCATCTGGTACTTGAAGTGTGCACCATGATCAGTGACAATGGCACGTGGTACACCAAAACGAGTTATGATATGGTTGAAAAGAAATAGGGTTGCAGTACGACCATCGTTTAGGAAGGTAGGCACAGCCTCAGCCCATTTGGTGAAGTAGTCGACGGCGACGATTATATAACTGTGCCCCCCGGCTGAGGTAGGCTTACACTGCATGAAATCGATACCCCACTTGGAAAAGGGGTTGATGGTGATAATGGGGTGCAGTGAAGTAGGGTGGGTGCGTGCCTTCTTGTTAAAGACTTGGCAGGGTGGGCATTTTTGACGGCCTCAATGCAATCTTTGAAAATCGAGGGCCAAAAGTAGCCGGCACGTAGGATTTTTTGGGTTGTGGCCATCCCGGAGAGGTGACCGCCACAGGCACCAAGGTGACAATCGTTCAAAATGCGTTCATCCTCCTTGTGAATCAGACATTGTCGAAGGATGGTGTCAATACCACGGAGATACACGGTGTTGTCAATGATGAGGTAATAATGAGAGTGGTGACGAATTCATTGACGCTCTTCACGAGAAATGTTGGGCTGAAAACGTTGGGTTTGAAGGTAGACAAGAATGTCTCCGTACCAAGGATCGGAGGTGCTGATGAGGAAGAGAGATTCATCGGGGAGAGAATCTCTAGGTTCAATGTTTTCATCGACACGAGGGAGAGCACAGATAAGCTCCGCAAACACCAGGGATTTCTTGGCTTTGGCCTTTGTAAACTCAAGATCGAATTCCTGAAGAATAACGATCCATTTAGAATATTTGCCCCCAAGTACTTGACGCATAAAGACATGGTACATGGGGTTGGAGTCCGTGATCACCGTGGTGGTGCGTAATAAGATGTAATGGTGGAATCTCTGGACAGCGATGATGGTTGCCAGAGCCAGTTTCTCGACATGTGAATATCAGAGTTCGAGTCCAGATAGAATCTTGCTCAGGTAATAAATCACATGTTCTTCGTCGTTGGGGTCCTCCTGAACTAACACCATCGCAATAGTGGAAGTGGAGGTGGCCAAGTAAAGGATATAGTCTTGTGTGTACTCTGGAGGGTGTAACAAGGGAGCGTGGGTCAAGGTGTGCTTGAGAGCATCGAATGACCGTTGGGCAGTGTCATCCCAAATGAAAGGGGTGTTTTTCTGCAGTAATAGCATGAATCCTTTAGTTATCTCGGCATAGTTGCAGATGAAATGGCGAAGGAAGTTTGCTTTGCCTTGAAAACTTTAAAGTTGGGTTAAATTGGTAGGTGGGGGTAAGGATAGAATGGCCTTGATTTTTAAGGGATCCACCTGGATCCCATCTTTGGAGACAATGAAACTGAGGAGATGACCGGATTCGACGGCAAAAATGCACTTGTGGGGGTTCAAGCGAATACGGTAGAACCGAAATCAAAGAAAAATTTCCCGCAAGTGATCAATGTGATCGAATCGATTGGATGAGTGGGCGGGTAAATCGTCGAGGTAAGGCTCTGTGATATGCTTGATATCGTGGAATGCATACGACATGGCCCGCTGGAAAGTAGCACCAACATTTTTTAGGCCAAATGGTAACTTCCGATAGGCGAAAGTTCCCCATGGGTAGATAAAGGTTGTCTTATGTTAATCAGAAGGTAAGATTTCAATCTGGTTATACCCAGAAAATCCATCCATGAAAGAGAAGATTACGTTCCCTGCATAATTATCGATGATTTGGTCGATGAAGGGTGTAGGGTAGTTGTCCTTAGGACAAGCTTTGTTGAGATCTCAATAGTCAACACAAACACGGATGGTCCCTTTTTTTTGGCAACCAAAACAAGGTTAGAGACCCATTCTGTCAAAGGGATGGGATAGATAAAGCCAGATTTTAGAAGTTTTTCAACTTCTGCCTTTATAGCTGCGATTTTCTTGGGATGAACTGGGCGAAGCTTTTGTCAAACAGGTTTCGCGTCAGGTTAAGTTTTGATTTCGTGTACGACGATTGAAGGGTCGATCCCTGGCATCTCCTTGTAGCTCCATGTGAAGACATCGCGGAATTCCTTAAATAAAGCAGTGCAAGAGACCACTTCCTCGGGTGTGCAATTAGCACCAAGGTTGATGTTTTCCAYGACACCTTCTTTGATTGAAATGTCAATAATGATCGTAGTAGAGATGTTACCCATGTTCCCCTTGGAGAGAGTATCTTGTGTGAGGATAGGAGATTGTRGAGCATCGGTAACATCGGGAGGGAAGACAGAGTGTATGTCTTGGTGAATTTCTTCCAAAGGCGGAAGAAAAGAGGATCGATGATGGTTATCATCCCAAGGCAGATCGTCAATGCTAAGCATTTCCATAATAGTTTCGTCAGAAGGAAAAATTTGGGAAATGTAATCAATGGAAGACAACAGGGAATCCAACCATGAGGGCACCGAGTAAGCATTAGGTGTCAATAAATGTGAATTGTTCGAAGAGGGAGAGGCAGATTGAATAGCTACATATGTGGCCTCAGCTGGGCTAAGTGGCATGGTGTCACCAAGCACATCGAATTCCAAAGGACTAGGCACAATCCAAGGATCAGATGATTCCAAGGATTGATAAGGCATAGTCGAGATCATATTGACGATGGAAATATGATGTGCAGTAGGTGGAAGTGGTGTAGGGAAAGTACCCATAAGGCTAGAATATTTCAATAAGCCAACACCAATGCTTTCATACATAACTGGGTGGTCTCCCAAAAAGGGAATGTTGTTGGTGACAGGAATGCGAGCGTCGGGTGTACAGAAATCAAGCTGATCGATGGTGACAATTTTACCTTGATGGGGGAATTGCACACATCGAAAAACCAATGAGGACACGACATTCAAAGAATATAACCAACTTCTTCCAAGTAGTAGGTTGTAATCGAGGGGAGCATCGACCACCTCGACATCAACGGTAACAGTTTTGTCTCCCAACTGAACGGCTAGAAATTGTAATAATCCGTGAGGATGAAAACCTCATCCATCAAAAGTGCGTAACATCGTAGGGGATTTGTTAAGGGTAGGTGATTTTAAACCTTTCCAACAAGMTAAGGACATGACACAAGTAGAGGCTCCCTCATCCAGGATAGTTCGGTGGATTTGTTGATTGTGAACAACAACATCGATTTGGAAAGCTAACTGGTGGGAGAGTCATGGTTGATGATCATCCAGATCAAACATGAGGTTATTTGATGACTCAGGATCAAAAGCACCGATAGCATCTAAGAGCGTTCTACGTTGGCTGGGACAGTGTTGTAGAACTTCCAAGGCAGACATAGCACACGGGGCTTGGGCCAAATCTTCTACAATGTTGTAATTTTGGGCAGCCCGTGAGTTAGGATTGAAGGTATATTTCCGGATGGTGCTCTTAGGAGGGCGTAAGATGGAGTCGAAATAATTTTTCTCAATTTGGAGTGGCCCGGATGGAGGGCTAGCAGATAGAGGACTAACAGAAGATGGTAACGGGTCCGATGCGGAACCATTAGTAGTCTTCGGTTTATCAGGTTTAACTGGCGTGTCATATGTTGCAGAGTGAGTGGTTAGATTAACCCCATTAAACATATAAATGTGGGCACTTGTCGAGGCCTCATCATGGGGTTGGTTGGAACTGCCCTCTGCGGTGGGGGTTTGAGAAACCAAAGATTGTTGCTGTCGAAAAGGCTGAGTAAGCACGGCGGGTTGCGAATTTCCCTTGAAAAGCTTGGCCACTTCATCACGATGTGGACAGTCTCGGGTGTAGTGATCATCACCACAAATGAGACATGGGAATTTCGGTTTTCGTTGTGGTTGTTTTCCGGCAGCAAAGGTTTGTGGTTGATTTTTTGGTTGTTCGTTGTTATTGTTTTTCTTTGGTTTCCCCAGTGGAGTCGTCAGTTTCTGTTGTAGGAAAATCTCCCTGCAGACAGGTAAATTGCCTCAAAGAGCTAGACCTTAACTCTAAGATAGAAATTGCTTAACGTGGACACTGACTTCCTTTCAAATCTATACAAACCAATACATGAGAAGGAAGGAGAATAGAGGTACCTCTTTATCAATGTTTGTCCCTGCACGCTCCGAGTCGAGCTCCAATATTTCGCTCCTCGCTGAGTCCTGTAGACAAACAAAGTACGATCGCTTCCTACTCTATCGATATTAGCTTGAAAACAGATCTATCTATCAATGATAAGTTCATGTAAGATCAGACACAAACTAGAAAGAAACAGGCCAATCATGTCATATTAATGAGAATAACGACAACAATACTTACAATCATAGATGCAAGTGCGACAGCTTCGTCAAGTCCCATTCGTCCAACCCTTGCTTGAAAGATCCACAACCTGGATGATAGCAGCTTCACTGATCACTTCTCCTCTGACTGAATGTGTGTTTCCTATGAGATCATAGGTTTCTTGCTTGCAATTCTTCCCCCTTTTCACCATCATGGAGCCTACTTATATAGGTTAAGAGGATCTTAACCTCTTGAGTTATCTTTAGAAAAAGTTGAGGAATTCCCTCCTTGGATCAGGGATCTCCTAATGGAACCAAGAATTCGAATGCAACTGCCTTCCAAACTTGAGATATCCTCCCCTTATTATCCTCAACGGGCCAACTATTGCCTCAGATTAGACAGCACTCCCTCAAAAGGGGCATCAGAGCGTTATATCACTCCCTAGGAAGCTTGAGGGGGGTGCCAGCGCTCCTTCAGAGGGGAAGATGAGCATTATAACGCTCCCTAAGACCTTATAGGGGAGCACCAGCACTCCTAAAGCTTATGTAGGAGAGCGCTCACCTTCCAAACCTTTGTTTAAGAGCTCCTCTTAGGTGATAAGAGTTCCTTGACTTCAGTTAACCAGTTTCCCTTCTCCAAATCAAGTGTATGAGATGTCTTAAGTGCCTCCTTAGTGTCGTCATTATGGTAGTATGCTCTAACAACATTTGCGACACTTGTGACCAACTTGTGACACAGTTGTAAGGAATATGCGACACTTACGACAGTTGATAGGAACATGCGACACTTATCCAGTTGAGTAATTTTGACGTGTAACAGACATAATCGTCAAACGAAACCGAAGTGCCTCATTATCCAGGAAAGTCTCCTTGGGCCCACATTTTAAATAACCCACATAATGAGAGGGGAAATGATATTTTCCAATTTGAGGGAAATGTTGAGAAAAATATAACTCTAAGAATTCTCCTATAACATCATCAAAATCATGTGAGCAATGTTGAACTATTGATATAGAATCCAAGAACGAGTGATGCATCCGCCCTTGAAGATGGACATGTGATTATGGAGCAGATTTAGGTGACAATGTTTCATGTGCTTTGCATGGTGATGGGATGTTCATTTGATATGATTTCTTCATGGGTATATCAAAACCTTTCATGTTTTGCATGCCTTATATTTTCTATCATTAAAATTTGTGCATTCAGATCATAAATTTTAGATTGTACAGGATCATTAGATGATATATTAGTGCTCACATTCAATTCTAGAATATAAAAATAGTCATCGAAAAATAGGGTTATCATTATCAAATTGTGATTTAGCATGTTCCATAAATTTGAATCGTGAAGGACTTTCAACATTGTGCATCCTGGATGGGCTATCATTAAGAATGAGCCTTTGATCAATCAAAGCTAGGAAATATTCTTGTTCTTGTTTATTATTAAGTGTTTCATTATGAAAAAAGTGTGAATATTCTATTGAGTGATAAGTTTGTGAATGCTCACGTGAGAGATCATTATCAAACATATATGTATAAAGAGAAAAGATATTTGCAGATTCTAAAAATGACAGGATTTTTTCAATGAGAGATTCATCACAAACCAAAGTATACTCATGATTCTCTAAAGGGGAGACACTAGATTGTTCCCACTCCATGTCTAAGGGATTTGATATTTCTGGTGAAGATTCCCCCATAGTTGTGATAGAGTGTTGATTAGAGATCATGTACCCCCTATCCTTCATCGTCAAATCATGACTTTCCATGAAGGATATGGTCATTACTATGCTTCACAGTGCTAAATTAGCAGTCAAATTTAAAGCAGCTTCATAAATTGATTAATTAATTAATAATATTTTAAATCATCTTTTGAATCATTCCAATCAGATTTTTCATCGAAAACAGATTGCAAAGTTCCATATGTCTGAGGATAGGATTGAATGGTTTGTAGGATTGAAAGCATTTATGTGGGATAAGAGGTGATCAAATATTCGTCTTGCATATCTGAATCTTGTGAATGAGAGATAATTTGATTATTCAGATTGTACCCTTCAGAAACAAAGACGAGATATGAAAACCAATCAAATATTTCTTGGTCTGAGGGTTTGTCACTTTTAAGAAATCTAAAATAAATCTGCATGACTCTTTGAAAGAAATCTTCCATAGATTCATTTATGAGCCTATGTATGTATTCAAGTTCATTAAAGAGTTCATCATAAACATAATATACATGAGCAATGATAAATACTTGCATGAGTTATTTCTATCTATGTATCGATTTCACTGGTAATGTCCTAAACCAAGCTTCACTCCATCATTCAAATGTGAGGATAAATAATCAACAAATTTCATTGTACTGAACAATCTTAAGATTTTTGTGCAATGTTAAATTGATTGAGATGCGTGAATGCAGAGACATGCCCTTCACCATCAAATTTTGAGTTTGAAAAGAGCTTAATTGTCTCGACTGAGATTCCCTCGAAGGGTCTAGAGAGACTCAAAGGTTTATCCAATACACAAATATAGAGAGGATCCATGGGTTGGCGAAAACAATTTAATGAAATGACTCCACATGGGCAATATTTTCATCCGACCCTCCTTAAAGCACCAATTATGTTGACACGGAAAAAATTATCTTTATCAACAGCAGGGGTTACCCCTAGTGAGAAGTCCCAATTAGACCTCACATCATTTGGAATAGGGAACCCATCTGAATTTTGGCCCGACAACCATTTTTTGTGTAGGGGTTTACCAGTTGTGGCACGATCTACCAATGAAGGATTCTAAGATAAGAATGAAATGAAACTAATCTAAGATGCATGCGTTCAGATGGAAAAGGTAACCAGAAATAAAACATAGAACTACATGGCCTGGGAAACAGTTCACACATATCAGAGACAAGAATATGAATAAATAATTCCAAACATAGAATAGTATAGCATTTAAACAATTTTTTATATTCCTGTGTGTTATAACCCTAATTTGCACCAGACATGCTTACCTGGCATCAGGCCATCTTAGATTCCTTCTTTGCTAAAACGTTTTTGAACAACTCTTCTTAAAAACCCCTTTTATAAAAACCCATGTGCCCTACTCCATTACTGCACACGTGTACACGCTACCTGACCCAAGACAGCCTATGTGTACCTACAAAAGCACGAAAAAAGGAAAGTTGTTGATGGAACACACAACTTTGGGTAATTTAACTAAACCTTTTGGCCATGCATGGCCAGTCACTCGACCAAATACCTAGCTTCTTCTAGCCTATAAAAGAAGGGTTAGGGGTCCCATTTGAAAGGAGGAGAATCATAGTAAAGAAACTATACCTGATTAAGCATTCCCTTTGTCCCAACCTTTATCCATCCTTGTGCAAAGAGAAGTATAGAGAAAAGTAGTTGGAAGACAGTGGAAGAAGAGCCCAGGACTAGGATTGAGGAGTAGTAGACAACTTTATCATTGTAAGGTATCATTGTGAAGTTAATAAAAGAATTACTTTTCTCGTCCCACCATATGAGATTTTCATTATTGGAATATTGATTGTATGATTGATTAAATCTCTAACCCATTAGTTCATAGATCAAATGCATGTGGAGTTCTTTGTTTGTCTTTAGTGAATGCAGGTCAGCATTGGGAGGAGAGTTGCAGTCAAAGAATGACCAAGCGCGAAAAGGGATCGACATCAAACATGAAACATAAGGTACGTCAACTTAATCTCTTGAGCCTTGTATTTACATATGAGTAATGGGGGTTTAGGCATGGGATGATGGTAAAAAGTAAGAATCTTTAGGTCATTTCTGCATGCA